>JAODAL010003179.1:0-178840 GCA_025379985.1 Phyllomedusa bahiana
TTTATACCAAAAACTATAGCACATATGGGGTAGATAAAATAAGAAACAAACTTACTCACCTCTTTCCCACCGCTCCCCCGATGCCCACTCGCTTCCGCTCTGCTGCTCTCCCTGCAGCCTCTGCGCTCAGCGCGGCGGCGCGGCGATTTTAAACGTCACCCGCGCCCACGGGGACCACAGAGGGCCGGGCCCGGGGGAAGTAACAGAGCAGAGCGATCGGCGCTCCGTCCTGCTACTACCGAGCAGCGCTGCCTCTGAACGCTCGGGACGGGGGGCCCGGCGTTTCAAGGGAGTATGCGCTGGGCCCTGCAGCTCCCCGCCCGCCGCAGTGAACTGTTAAGCTCACTGCCAGCGGGCCCAGGAGCGGCATTACCGGGGTAGCGGACGCAGTAGCAGCTGCCCCGGGGCCCCCCTAAGCGCAGGGGCCCCGTAGCAGCTGCTACCCCTGCTACCCCGGTAGTTACGCCACTGCAACTAAGGGTTGTGTCTGACGATCCCACCGATTCTTGGCTGGGGTTGTCAGATGTCATCTGGGAGGAAGTGGATGACCTAGTCAACCAATCAAGAATCCTTGGGTTGCTAGTCAACACACGGCCACTAGAGTGACCCCTGCTGCGACGTCCCCTTGCTGTGCTGCGACTTGGGCCTGCTTCAGGAATGTTTGTGCCACTGCCACTCGCAGGTGCAGAGCCTGCCACCTCTCTGTCTGACATACTGTTTGTTCTAAAATGTACAGACACTGTTTGATGAAGATATCTGTATATGATAAATACACACCCTGTATTTGACTCCAAATGAACCCACTAAGAAGCTTGGGTAACCCTTGGATATAAAATGCACTCCACAAATGGGCAGGAAAAATGACTTGTATGTGCCGTTTAAAAACTCTGTGTATTTTACTGAATATAAAAGCACAAACAGGCTTAATTAACCTTCGGATATGAATTATGCTACAGAATTTCTTCTGTGGCGTTGAAAAACAAAGTTTCTTTTACTGAGTACAACTGCAGAAAAATACTTAGTTAACCCTTGGATGTAAATTGCGCAAAAGAATTGAGCAGCAAAAAACTACCAGCTTTGTAGCGTGGTACAATGGTGTGTATTTTACTGTACACAACAAGAGAAAAACTTGTAATTAACCTTCGCTTGTGAATTATGCTACAGGAAAAATTTATTTTTTGGCGTGACATAAACGGTTTCTTTTAGTCACCCACAGTAGCAGAACAACGCTTAATAACCCCTGATGTAAATTGTGCAAAAGAATTGAGCAAACCAAAAACTACGAGCTTTGTAGCGTGTTACAATGCGTGTATTTAACGCTACACAACAAGAGGAAAACTTGTAATTAACCTTCGCTTATGAATTATGCTACAGGAAAAATGTCTTTTTGCCGGTGAAAAAGACGGTTTCTTTTAGTCACCACAACAGCAGAACAACGCTTAAATAACCCCTGGATGTAAATTGCGCAAAAGAATTGAGCAGCCAAAAATGAAGTGGTATTTGTCTTGTTAAAACGCTGTTTCTTTAAAATTTAAATACAAAGGAAAGGGCTTAGATCCCCTTGGATATTAATGTGCTGTGAAATAGCATTAAAATTATATGCAGCAGCATGGACACACACTGGACTTCAGATCCAATACCCCCAAAATCAGAAATAAACTTTAAGAGAAGCATCTCTGAGACAAGCTGAGGCCCCCCCCAAAAATCGCTGAAAAAAAATGGTTCTTTAGTAAGAGATATCACAAGCCCGCGGCAGCCCCTTTCCCCTGATATACAGTGAGAGCTATGAGCTCCCGGTCGCGCCCGGGCTTTATAGTGCGGTGCGTCCGAATCCCCCGGGTCTCTGTTTGGCTTCTTCTGCACATTCAGCAGCTATCCCCCTTTTTCCCCCCAGATTTTTTTCCCCCATGTAACCCCAGTGCGGGACCCATTTTATCATAAAAAACACATTGTTCCAAATAGTCCCCAAAATTGACTTCGTTCAGAACCGAATTTTTCCCTGAAATTCAAAAACAAATTCCCTTCGTTTGAATCAATTGCCCATCTCTAGACTAAATGCATTTTTTATGCAAATTTAGAGTTTGGCTGCTTTGCGATGTTTGTGATGAAATCATACAGATATTAATACATTTTTATTTTTTTTTTCGACAATAAATGTGAATTCTTGTTCATGGAGGAATAAGACAACCCCTAAAAATAAGCTTAGCTCATCTTTAGGAGCAAAAATTTATATAAGACCCTATCTTATTTTCAGGTAAAAGGGTAAAACATGTCCTGAAAATATTTAATATATTCAACTTAAAAAGTAGTGGTCAAGTACTCTAGAGAGACTAAAAATATCAATAAAAATCCCAGGGCAGAGGATCAGTAAGGGTTTTCAAAAAAAAGAGAAGTATCAAACCGGGGTAATGTACTTTTTTTTACCATAAAATTAGGGGAAGTAGGGTACATTGTAATCAAAAGTACACTGGATGATCATAATTGTGCCAAAATCTAATATTTCTCAAAAATAAATAATTATCAAGGGAAAGGGAAACAAAATATTGTAAAATATACAATGTGTGAGAAGGAAAAATATACTGATTTATGGCAATTGTTTCGCAGGGATGGATTAAAAAGTATACAAACTCAGGAAGTAAAGTGCCAGTGCATATGCATCTGATAATACTGCTGAACTGAATAGACAATCATGGCAATATCTAATATTGATCGTAGGTAAACAAATATGTCCAAAAAAGTGCAAGACAAGCATATACATAAAGTATGCAATATGTAAGAAGGAATATATACTGATGCGCATTGCTCACTGCTACCCTTAGTAGCCACCATCCCAATATACGTTTCGGCTCAGTGCCTTTCTTCCGGGGGTCTAGCTGATGTTATATAACCATGACCACCAGGATTGCTACATTGGGGACTTACATTGTAATGCTGCCATGCACCATATTCATACCTCCCAACTGTCCCTATTTTGGAGGGACTGTCCCTATTTTTAAACCTTGTCCCTCTGTCCCTCTTAGCTCTCTAAATGTCCCTCTTTTTTCATTTAGGAAACAGATTTACATCAATAAACTGACTACCTGGCTGTAAAAATTATCTGACTGCTTCCTCGCTGTATATTACATAACCACTTACTTAATATTTCATAATTGGATACAAAGCAATCCGGAAAATGTGTCCCTTTTTGCCTGTCTAAACATTTGGCATGTATGTGTGGGGGCGTGGTTAGAGGTGTGTCTTGGTGTGGTGTCATGTATTTGGGTGTGGTTAGAGGCATGGCCTGATGTGTCCCTCTTTGCAATCTCTAAAAGTTGGGAGGTATGCATATTTGCTTTTGACCTGCAGAATACAGGTAGCATGTCAGTTATACCCAACAGTGAACTCCATAAAAATGCAACCCAAACAAAAATGGCCCAATTACATTTTTTTCGTACATGCCACCCAACAAAGATTTTTTTTAGGTTTCCCAGTACATTACATAGTAATGTATCAAAGGGTACCATTAAAAAGTAGATCTTGTCCCGCAAAAAACAAGCCCAATTATGTCTAAGTAGACCGAAAGATAAAAAAAATTATGGCTCTTAGAGCGCAGGGAGGAAACAAGTAGAATTCTGGATAGCTCCATAATTAAAGGGGAGTTAAGAAAATGTGTTTGTCCATTGGGGCATAATAAAAAAAATAATGGGGCCCCTTATTCTTTTGTTTGTGTAAGCCAGTACCTATAAAAAGGCATGTACTTTAATGCTGTTTACACTATGGGCCACATGTTTGAAATCTGTCTAGGTCTAAAACTCACTTTGTTGCCCATAGCAACCAATCAGAGCTCCCCTCTCATTTTCCCAGAGCACTATATGAAATAAAAGGGCCGCTCTGATTGTTTGCTATGGGTTCTGATTGATTTCTATGGGCAGCAAAGTGAGTTTTATACCTAGGCAGTTTTCAAACATGTGGCCCTATGTGTATGGAACAATGCAAAGTCATTGTACCAATCCAGCATGTCAAGGTTTAAAGCATTGTGCAGCCTAGAACAGGAGTAGAGGTAACCTAAGAAACTAGGTTGTAACTACAGGCAGTCCCCGGGTTACATCGTTCCGATTTACATACGTCATACATGCCAACTTTTGAAAGTAAAATAGCAGGAGATCTGAAGGCGGCGTGCGTAGCACGCCTCGCCGAAAATTTGCATATCCACGCCCATCTTGCATGTAAGTCACGCCCCCTTCGAGAAAAAAAAAAAACACACCCCACTCCACCTAACTGTGTAATGACTCTGGAAGAAAGCTAAATTAGGGTTTTGGCATCACCCAGCTTCCCTGGACTGTTGGATGGTCTATTCAGCATCCAGGAGAGCTGGGAGATACCGCCAAACTCTGCCCCAATAGGTAGGTATCTCGGTGGCCTATTTGAACCTTGAACCAGGTAGTAGCCTACTGTAGCCAGGTTAATGCCCCCTTTAAGCCAGGTAGCTGTCCCCAATAGCCAGGTAGTGCCCCTTACAGCCAGGTAGTGCCTCCATTAGCCAGGTAGTGTCCCCAATAGCCACTTAGATGCTCCTTATAGCCAGGTAGTTCCCCCAATAGCTAGGCAGATGCCCCCTTTATCCAGGTAGATGTCCCCATGAGCCATGCAGATGCCCCCATAAACCAGGCAGATGCCCCCATAAACCAGGCAGATGCCCCCTTTATCCAGGTAGATGTCCCCATGAGCCATGGAGATGCCCCCATAAACCAGGCAGATGCCCCCATAAACCAGGCAGATGTCCCCATGAGCCATGCAGATGCCCCCATAAACCAGGCAGATGCCCCCATGAGCCAGGCAGATGCCCCCTTTATCCAGGCAGATGCCCCCTTTATCCAGGTAGATGGCCCTATGCCAGGCAGATGCCCCCGTTATCCAGGTAGATGGCCCAATGCCAGGCGGATGCCCCGCTGAGCCAGGCAGATGCCCCCTTTATCCAGATAGATGCCCCCATGCCAGGCAGTGCCCCTATGAGCCAGGCAGCTGCCCCCTTTATCCAGATAGATGCCCCATGCCAGGCAGTGCCCCACAGAGCCAGGCAGTGCCCCTTTATCCAGATAGATGCCCCCATGCCAGGCAGTGCCCCTATGAGCCAGGCAGATGCCCCCTTTATCCAGATAGATGCCCCCATGCCAGGCAGTGCCCCTATGAGCCAGGCAGATGCCCCCTTTATCCAGATAGATGCCCCATGCCAGGCAGTGCCCCTATGAGCCAGACAGATGCCCCCTTTATCCAGATAGATGCCCCCATGCCAGGCAGTGCCCCTATGAGCCAGGCAGAAGCCCCCTTTATCCACATGCACTCAGTCACTGCACACACACCCATCTCCTCACAGACAATCAGTCACCCCCCTCCCCACACACACACACACACGCCTGCACGCAGGCACGCACGCACGCACGCTCGCACGCACGCACACACACACACACACACAGCCCTCCCTGCACTCACCTGTCCTCCTGGCCTCCGAGTACTTCGAACTAGGGGAAAAGGGGCGGCGCTGCGCGGGTCCCCCTAAGCCCCGCCCCCTACCCCCGCCATCCTCTCCTAGCTTCCACTGAAGAAGAAAGCATTGCCGGCGGCGCGCAGGACAGAGGCATCGGGCAGCGTTCTAGAGACGCTGCCCAATGCCTCTGTATACAGATAACCTCCAGCTTCTCTAAAGAGGCTGAGGTTATGCCACCCAAGCGGAGGGCGGGACACGACCCCCATTAGCGGGAGTGACCCGCCAAAAACGGGAGGGTTGGTAACTATGACATACGTCCCCTAGTTACAAACGGAGACTTATGGGGCGTGGCTGACATTCAACACTGAGTCACACACCATGATAACCAAGTGCCAGCATGCCACAGCTGCACATGAGATACAGAAAGTTAGGTGAAATCTTCTAAAAAAGGCCACAGACAGCAACACAAATGTAAAAACTGTTCCCTGCACTATCCAAAACTAAAAAAAAATAGTTTTTCCTGGAATTAAATTTAATAAATATACCTGTTCCGACTTACATACAAATTCAACTTAAGAACAAACCTACAGTCCCTATATTGTATGTAACCCGGGGACTGCCTATATAGGGTATAAGTATAGGTGCTCAGGTGGGAGCGGTCAGTTCAGTTCTTCAGTTGCATTCTGGTTCAGTTCAACTCCTGAAATCAAGTGTGTGCAGCCCTGGATCTATGCCGGCTCGGGCCCAGAGACAGCTTCCGTTCCTGCTTGCTCTAAGTCCCAGCAAGGAACATAAGTAAAGGAGAGCACCTGACAGCAGTATTTGTGTCTAAGAAGAGACTTGATGGGTAGTTGATGCCTAGATGCTCCTGGCCTTGCTCAACATTGTTATAGAGATTTCCACATCACATGGGGTTAGAGAGAAAGCTCCTGAGCAAAGTACTGATTCCGGATTCTCACAAGAACAGTGAAGTGATTCCTGAAAGCCTGCTTTTCAATTTATCATCTAGCCTAGAATAAAGGAACTGTTTCTAAGTGGAGCAAAATGTGAAAAAAATTTATTTTTGCCATGTTTGCGGGAGTTTTTTTTTTGCGGCGTTCAATCTTCGGTAAATATAATGTGTTATCTGTATTCTTCAGGTTGATACACACCTGACAATACCAAACATGTAGGGTTTCCGTTATGTTTTGGTGGCGTAAAAAAATTCCAAACATTTTCTATTTGTGCCGTGGCGCCGTTTTGTTCGACCAATAATTTTTTTGTATTAACACCTACGGGCGTCAGTGAGGGGCATTTTTTGCGGGCTGAAGTGATCACTTTGATCACTTTTATTCCAATTTTTATAGGACATGAAATGACCAAAAAAACCACAATTTTGGCGTTTAGAATTTTTTTTTCTTCCCTGGTGTTCAGCGTACGGGATAAGTGATGTTATATTTTTATTGATATGAGTTTTTCAGATGCGGCGACACCAAATATGGGGAACTTTTTATTTTTATTATTTTACTGTTCTTTATTTGTAAAATGGCGAAAGGGGGGTGATTTGAACTTGTAATACTTTTTTATTTTTTTATACGTTAAAACTTTTTTTTTTTAACTTTAACATTGAGTCCCCCTAAGGCGCTTCACCACTAGGGGGCGCGATCATTAATACAGCCTAATGCATTGCATAGACACTGCATTAGGCTGTACCAAGATGGCGTTTTCCCCCACTTCCTATCTGGGGCCGGAAGTAGAGAAAATGAGAACATGGCAGCGATGGATGACTTCACAAGGCTTCCCGCTGCCACGTCCAGGCATCGGATCCCCCGCAGTTAGGCTGCGGGGACTCCGATCAGAGTGAAGAATGGTGCGCTGCACCGTTTTTCATTCATTTAGACGCCACGGCCATCTTTGCTGCGGCGTCTAAAGGGTTAAACAGGGTGGGCGCCCTTCCCCGCACTGTAACCGCTGGGTGTTAGTTGCAATTAGCTGCTAACACCTGGCAGCTGTGTAACAGGATCGCACTGCGATTCTGCTACACAACTCCTTAACGCCACCAGGACGTACTCATAGGTCCAGGTGGGTTAAGGGGTAAAAGAATAACTTGTACTGAACTCAAAAACCACTGCTGGTCTGTAGATACCATAACTTTGGTGATCTCCACTGGTCCCTCAGCGTCGACATCACGTATATCAACACCCAATCACTGGCCTCAAGGGTGTCTGCCTAAATGTATAGCACATGACTGGAAGACAGGGATTGGTTGCCCAATCATATGAATGATGTACACTATAGTTAAGGACATTTGGATTTTGGTTGAAATTTCAGAATGAACATAAAACTTCTTGAATTTTTTTTTAAATGAACTAACTGAGCCCATCTCTTAACCTTAGGATACACATGTTCAGTGTTTCAATACTATTTGCATAACTTGCTGATCTGTAACGAGGAGCTTAATGGCAAAATTCACAACAGGGGTTTGATCCCTGAATCGTCCAATACATTCAGGGGATCAATTTGAATTGGAATTTAAACCGTCCTCATCATGCTGTTCACATTTTGACATTGTGAGACCAAGACAACACCTTACACAATTGATCAACAGTACCTCGCCATTGCGAGGATTCAAGCAGGATGTTCTCAGACTGAAGTGGCCGCTGAGCTTAGAGTAGTAAATGTGGTTAGGGTCAGCACTGAAGTCCCATGGAAATATAGATGAGGAGGTAATGCAGCAGACCATCCAAAGCGGTAGCCAAACCACGCTATAACAAGTCCCAGAAAAAAATAGCTAGGATGTCACATAAAACAACTCCTTTATTCGAATCCTGAGTACATGAAGCTAACGTTTCGCTCAAAAACAGATGAGCCTTTTTCAAGCATAAACCACAAGTGTCAAGTGCCTTAATATATATGTAAATCAAAGTGCATCATCTACTTTAGACCACCAATCACAGAATGATACACATTATAAGCCCATCCCATCAATATCCGTGATCCATACAAAAATATATATGTCGATTGAAGATATAATATAAAACTTACATAAGACTTAAATAAGCGGACTCAACGTACAACTGCCTCTTGGGTTATAAATCTCTGCGCCTCTCACACTCTCCAGGCACCACTCCGAAACGGGTCTCCAAACGCTACTGCGCATGTCCAACACGGCGCATGTCCATTAGGATCAAACTCACCACTCAGTGCTGTCCTGCCATACTGGCGAACCAGGATATTGTTAGCCGTTGAGTAACAAACAGCAATACTGATTGCATATCAGAAGATCAAACAGGAACTCAAAACGGGCTCACTAATGACAAAGGCAAATAGATAACTCACTGCTAAAAAAGGGCACGCATCACAGATTTGTGACAGAGTCCCTAATAGAGCACCATTCCATCGTACACACATAGTGTAACCGTGGGAAGCGCAATCAAGTGACGTCATGGTCCCCTAAGGTTCCATCATCTGTCTATTGGCCACATATAGCTGTCATAAAGCAAAAGACAGGTTCATCACATTATGAATTCCATACACAGTTATCAATAAAAGGCGTTTTGATTAAACATCATAGACGATAACCCATCCTATTGGTCCCGCTTATTCTTGTCTTCCTCCTAAAGGATATAAAATCATAAATCAAAAAATCGTGATGTGATATATGTGCTTAAAATATTAAAAACATTATTACTTAAACAAAGAACACCATGTATACAGTCAAAGAATATGTACAAAATTATAACCTGTTAGTATTAAATTCCAAATTAAGACCAGAAGGTGAAGAGCATTCAACTTAAAAATCCATTGTAATTCTTTCCTCAAGAGCAACTTCTCCGATCCCCACCCCGTTTAAGTGAGGTACATGATCAATGATCCTAAATCTCAACTGAAGAAATGGAATGATTACTTTCGATAAAGTGGCGAGCAACTGGTAATGTTGAGCATCTTACAGCGTATAGTACTCTTATGTTTGTTGATTCTTTCCCTTACTTCCATCGTAGTTTCACCAATATATATTCTACTGCAAGGGCATGTGATCATATATATTGCGTAAGATTTACGTCATTTAAACCTACCTCTTATTCTAATGGTTTTACCCGACTGAGGGTGATAAAAAGTATCACCCTTAATCAAGTGGTTACAATGCTACAGTTTAAGCAAGGAAGCAACCCATCTTTGGAGGGGCTAAAAATGTCTGTCTCATTTCGGAGGTCATTGGTAAGTCTGACTTAACGAGTTTATCCCGTAAGTTCCTGCTTCTTCTGTAGGCCATCATGGGGACCTCAGAAAATTCTGGAACATTAGGGAAGCCTCTCTGTAGTAGATGCCAATCTTTTCTCAAATTCTCTGCTATCTTACCCCCCAGTGAGCTATATGTAGAGCAAAAGGTATCCGTTGATTTTGTTTTTTATCATGAGTGCCTAACGTATCACTTCTTTTCACTCCTTTCAATCTTGTTCTATGTTTTCCCAACAGTTTTTTTTTGGATAACCCCTTTGCATAAATTTAGCACACATCTCCTCCACTCTCCTCTCTATCCTAGAGTCCTCAGAGAAAATCCGTCTAACCCTCAACAATTGACTCCAAGGGAGAGAATTTAACATATGCTTAGGGTGATAGCTGTTGTAAAGTAATAAATTGTTCCTATCCGTCTCTTTAGTGAAAAGATCAGTTTCCAATCTCAAATTCTTCACATAGACCTTAGTATCCAAGAATTGTAAAGACGTCTCGGACACTACCTTAGTAAATTGTAGGCCTGGTCTACATTGATTAAGGTACATATGAAAGAGCTCCAATTCCTCCACAGGGCCTGTCCAAATAAAAAAAATGTCATTTATGTAACGCCACCAACGAAGGATGTGATCCGAAAAACCAGAATGGTATATGCATTCTTCTTCCACAGCTGCCATAAAGATGTTAGCATAAGTAGGGGCCACATTGGACCCCATAGCTGTGCCCCGTTTCTGCAAAAAGAACCTATCCCCAACGAGAAAATAATTCCTCGTGAGGACAGTCTCCAAAAGAGAAAGTATAAAACGCGAGTAGTTCGAATCACATCCTGCGTCAGCCAGCGCCCTAGATACTGCCAAGAGACCGGCTGTATGCTCAATGGAGGTATAGAGTGATACAACATCAAAGGACACCAACAAAAAATCTTTCGGTAATTCAATATCCTGCAACTTTACAAGGAAATCCGATGTGTCCTTTATATAGGAGGGAGCAGTCGTGGCATAGGATCTCAAAATTCTATCAAGGAAAATTGCAACATTACTAAAAATCGATCCCCGACCCGAAACAATGGGTCTCCCCGGTGGGTCAATCAAGGTTTTATGTATTTTGGGGAGTAAATATAAGATAGGAGTCACTGGGATGTGTGCTAAATTTATGCAAAGGGGTTATCCAAAAAAACTGTTGGAAAAACATAGAACAAGATTGAAAGGAGTGAAAAGAAGTGATACGTTAGGCACTCATGATAAAAAACAAAATCAACGGATACCTTTTGTCTCTACATATAGCTCACTGGGGGGTAAGATAGCAGAGAATTTGAGAAAGGATTGGCATCTACTACAGAGAGGCTTCCCTAATGTTCCAGAATTTTCTGAGGTTCCCATGATGGCTTACAGAAGAAGTAGGAACTTGCGGGATAGACTCGTTAAGTCAGACTTACCAATGACCTCCGAAATGAGACAGACATTTTTAGCCCCTCCAAAGATGGGTTGCTTCCCTTGCTTAAACTGTAGCAATTGTAACCACTTGATTAAGGGTGATACTTTTTATCACCCTCAGTCGGGTAAACCCATTAGAATCAGAGGTAGGTTTACATGCCGTACATCTTACGCAATATATATGATCACATGCCCTTGCAGTAAAATATATATTGGTGAAACTACGATGGAAGTAAGGGAAAGAATCAACAAACATAAGAGTACTATACGCTGTAAGATGCTCAACTTACCAGTTGCTCGCCACTTTATCGAAAGTAATCATTCCATTTCTCAGTTGAGATTTAGGATCATTGATCATGTACCTCCACTTAAACGGGGTGGGGATCGGGAGAAGTTGCTCTTGAGGAAAGAATTACAATGGATTTTTAAGTTGAATGCTCTTCACCCTTCTGGTCTTAATTTGGAATTTAATACTAACAGGTTATAATTTTGTACATATTCTTTGACTGTATACATGGTGTTCTTTGTTTAAGTAATAATGTTTTTAATATTTTAAGCACATATATCACATCACGATTTTTTGATTTATGATTTTATATCCTTTAGGAGGAAGACAAGAATAAGCGGGACCAATAAGATGGGTTATCATCTATGATGTTTAATCAAAACGCCTTTTTTTGATAACTGTGTATGGAATTCATAATGTGATGAACCTGTCTTTTGCTTTATGACAGCTATATGTGGCCAATAGACAGATTGATGGAACCTTAGGGGACCATGACAGGCACTTGGATGTTGCGCTTTCCCACCGGTTCACACTATGTGTGTTACCGATGGAGATGAGTGCTCCTGCTATTAGGGAACGTCTGTCACAAATCTGTGATGGCGTTGCCCTTTTTTTAGCAGTGATGTTATCTATGTTGCCTTTGTCATTAGTGAGCCCCGTTTTTGAGTTCCTCGTTTGATCTTCTGATATGCAATCAGGTATTTGCTGTCTTGTCTACTCTAATACGGCATAACAATTATCCTGGTTTCGCCAGGTATTGGCAACGGACAGGCGCACTGAGTGTGTGAGGTTTGATCACTAATGGACATGCGCGCTCGTGTTGGACATGCGCAGTAGCGTTTGAGAGACGCCGAGTTCGGCGTGGTGCCTGGAGAGTGTGAGCAGGCGCAGTAGCAGTTGTTGAACGCCAAGAGCGCAGTAAGTTACAGTATACCGCCTCTGATCCCGCTTATTAAGTCTTATGTAAGTTTTATATTATATCTTCAATCGACATATATATTTTTGTATGGATCACGGATATTGATGGGATGGGCTTATAATGTGTATCATTCTGTGATTGGTGGTCTAAAGTAGATGATGCACTTTGATTTACATATATATTAAGGCACTTGACACTTGTGGTTTATGCTTGAAAAAGGCTCATCTGTTTTTGGAGCCGAAACGTAGCTTCATGTACTCAGGATTCAAATAAAGGAGTTGTTTTATGCTGACATCCTAGCTATTTTTTTTTGCTGAGCTTAGAGTGTCACAGAGTGTCATCAGCAGGTTGTATCAGAGATAGACTGGAAGAGTCACAGGAAGGGAAAGAAGTGGACGTCCTTTGGCTCCATCACACACTGATGACCTCTTCATTGTAACCAATGCACTACGGAGCCGGATGATGAATTTTTTTTATTTTTTTATAAGGCTTTATTTATAAACATTTTTGAAACTTGTTTCTTCGATTCAAGAAAAAAAAAAAAAAAAAAAAATTAACATATCACATCACATTACATCAATACATTCTTTCACAGAAGCATTAGAGGTATTACATAGACCACAAGAATCAATCCGCTCATATTCTAAACAGTTTTCATTCAAGCTATTCTTATGCCTGCCCATATTAATTCGCTTCAAAATAGCTTTATTATGCGATATCCTAAACACCAGGACAAGATGAGCTCTTGGAACCTACAACTAGCCGAAACACTCCAGTGTGTTCTCTGCAACACTAGTGAGGTCTATCCAGAATATATTCAGTATCCCTGAGCTCGTTCGCCTCTAATCATATATATTGTCATTGCTTCTATCACAACTATCGCATGACTCATTCATTCCACTCATTCATACCAATCCATCCCTGATCTGCCACATTCATTCATGACCATCACACAGTTAGTGCTGCAATCCAGTTGCTCCATACCATCGAGAATCTCTTGGGGATACCCCTAGCAGCGTAAGTGGTCTTATATCTTGGTAACTCCGCATTTACCAGTTGCTTCCATTGTTCTAGAGAGGGCACCCTCGGGGGCTTCCAATTTAGAAGGATAGTTTTCCTAGCATAGAAGAGTAGTAGCCTATACAGGGTACGTTCGGCCCTACCAGGGACTAACTCCTCAACCAAGCCCAAAAGGCTATTGTCCGGTGAGAACACGTTAGGAAGACCCAATCTTTGATTTAAGAAATCATGGATCTCTCTCCAAAAATTTTGTAGGATCGGACACTCCCAAATCATATGAAAGAAGGTACCTCTCTCCTCCCCACAGCTGGAGCAGACCGCAGAAGACAGACATTTCATTTGATATAACCTAACTGGCGTAAGATAAACCCGATGGAGCCATTTAGTTTGAATCAACTGATCTCTGGCACTTAGAACTGATAAGCGCCAGGAGGATTGCAGCTCCGAGAGTGCCTCATTCGGCAAAGATGGGATATCTTGCTGCCACCTAGCCAAAGAGACTTCCAATGGGGAGGTCTGACAACCCATAATGGCCCTATAGATAGAGGATACCGGCTTCTGAAGGTTTGTCCTCCTCAAAATGGATTCAAGATATCCATAACTAAGGTGGACCTGTGTTATACCAAATTGGGTCACACAAGCATGTCTCAGCTGCAAATATCTGAAAAAGGACTCCTTCGGGATATGGAACTCAAGCTGCATGTCTCTGAAGGATCGAAAGGTGCCCTCCCTATACAAGGAGCCGGATGATGAATGCCACACAACTCCAAGAACATAAGAGGCAATCAAGTGCTATGTCAGACTATTCGTATATGTTTATAGCAGCATGGTCTGTGTGCTAGACAAATCTCTAAAGTGCCTTAAACAGTTCTGATATAAGCAATAATAAACACGCCCATTACTTACCCTGGTGCTGCATTTCAACAATAAACTAGGAAATAGCAGCACCATATTATAATGGAAGAAAACGACAAGGCATATATATAGGATGGTATATGTTTGACAGCTATTGAACCTTAAAAGGGTTCTCAGAAGATTCTGTGATCGATAAGCTGATCACAAAATATTTCCATGCTAGGAAGCCCAGTGATCCGCTGAAATACATCTGGCAGTTAAAGGGGTTGTCTCACCACATTGTTTTACAGAGCTGAAAGCAGCTTTCATTCATGCATCCTGTCTCTTCCTGGTCAGCCTGTTGGCAATTAGCATATCAACTCTGTTTTCAAAGGTCTGCTGTTACTCTGATATGAGAGCATGAGATGTTTATCTAAAGTCCAGAGAAGCTTCAGAGCTAAAGTAAACAAACATAATTAGTATCCTTTGTTTGTTATATCAGATAACGCTCAAACTCTCAAGCTGCCAACCTGTGTGATGACATCATCCCTGCTATCAGTGCACTCAGAGCTGATAAAATCACTTTTATCTCCTCAAGATATAATAAACAAAGCAATATTTTTGGAAAATGTCTTAATTTATTGTTTCCTACACATTGAAAGCTAATATTGGTAGTGAGAAACCCCTTTAATGTTCAGTTTTCCTACAGTGCCCCCAAAGGAGAAATTAAGCATTACACAGTGTTCATACAAATCAACAGGATGTCTTTGTAATGCATGACAGGACGGGTCTCCAAGAGTGAGTGACACGCTTTAAAAATATTTTCCAATCTGGCCAAATATTAAGGATCCTTAAAATGTCCCCCCCCCCCCCTAGTAACTCAGAATAACTAGCAGGGTATATAAAAGTGTGCTTCCAAAACTGAAGGACCCCTTTAAAAGTAGAAATAGAACAAAAGGTGACCAAAAGGGCACAGGTAAAAAAAAATTCAAAAAAGTGTTTTGATTGTGCCCAAGTAAAAAAACTTAAAAAAGCTAAGTAAATTTGGTATTGCCATCAGAGAAGTACATCATCGTGGGATTTTAACTACACTAGAGTGACTGCAAACTTTCTATTGTTCTCTGATTGACCTCAGCGTTAATAAAAGAAAATCAAAGTTTCATGAAACCCAAAATGGTGCATTAAAAAAAAAAAAAAAATCTAAGGGTACGGCCACACGGCAAGAATCTTCAGATGGATTTTCAGATGGTTTTCGGATTTGAAAACCATCTAAAAACCGTCTGTCAACTATTCACAGAGATTTTGATAGGAAATCCGTTCAGTAGTCTACACTAAACGGATTTTCACGGACCCCCATAAAACTAGAACATTCACAGCCTCCCCCCCATTTTTGGGACAAAGGGTGGCATTTAAAAGGTTGGGGTGAAACAACAATTGCAAACCGTGGACAGAACCTCCCCCAAAACACCAAAAAGTGACAAAAATCGATGGATTCTTAAGAAGATTTTGTCGTGTAACCCACTCTGATTTGCCCAAAAAAAAAAAGCCTATAAAACGGAAAACAAAATCAAATTACACCTTTAAACTAGAACTAAAAAAACCACCGGAACTAAAGGGTTAGGATTCCCGGCTGTATAATGTACCAACGCCTCCCTCTGAGATCTGAGGTGGGGCGGATCTGTTTTGCTAGAGGAGACACAGAATTACTGACTGCGTGTGAGCTAGATGGGAAAAAGAAAACATTTTTTCCTTTTCCCAGTATATACATCATCGCAGGCAATATTTATGTCATGATATATAAAATGTAACACAGGAAGGACAAGAATGGAGGAAAATTCTCCCTGGAATCTCTATATCAGGGTGTAATAAGAATTAATAGGACCCCTAGCATACTGAGATCAGCGCCCACCACTAAGTTACAGTAAACTGACGCAGCAGCATAAGTAATAGTACGTCATAACCAAAAGTTGCTGGACACAAGGGGCCCCAACGTGTTATTTTCCCTACAAAAACATACAAGTTTTTTTTTTGTACTGAAGGGACCTCAACCCCCAGGCCCCCCAAAGGGCCTGCTATGCTTTAATGGACCCATTGTATTGTTTGTGAAGGATATTATCAGGGGTGAAATCGCAGAAGGTCACAGTTATACCCAACTGGCAAATGTTTACACTAAGGCCCAGAAGCTTATTTTTACACCTCGGAGTATTTGTTCTATAGTATAAAACTGTTCTGTAGTATAATCTTTTATAGGAATGAGGAAAAAAAAATTAAAGAAAAAACAAGTACGGCCATTTGTTTTTAGTCCTAGAAGTGAAAGTCATTTTCCGGCAGGCCTATAGTCCAGATGCATCCCGAGGCAGAGAACAGTAGATTAACCCCTACTGACAGTGCTTTGTTTTCTTCCTTCTCGTCTTCCTAGAGCATTAATATATCTTTACGTCAACTTAGATGAGCGAGGGCTCGTTCTTTGGGAAACTTTTTTTAAGGATTCAGTGTAATGTACCATGGAATGTATTAAAAACCTTTAAACATTTTTAAGCAGGATGGAATAAAAAACAGCTCTGGCGTGGATTGTTTTTAAGGTTTCCACATGACACAGTACCTTTATTTTATAGGTATGAAATTTACTTAGGTTTTGCTATTTTGTACAATGTTTAAAAAGTAAAAAAACTTTTTCTGCAAGCACAAATAATTATCTGTCAAAATATTCTAACATTAATAGCTTCATGTAAGTCTTACGCCAACGGGCCAGTGTAAAGGCTTGTTTATTGCCGCGAGAACTGTAGTTTTTATTTCTAACATTTTGGGGTTTTCTTTATGTTTTAGTACAGTAAAAAATCTAAACATTTTATATTTTTTTCATTTTTGCCGCAGCACCATTTTCTGCAACCAATAACTTTTATGTACTTCCACCTGTGGACTTAAGTGAGGGGCATTTTTGCAGGCTGAAGTGTAATTTGTATTGGTACCATTTTGGGATGGATGTGACTCTTAGCCCCTTTTCACACGGCTTATTCAAGCCGGAATTGCGAGCCGGATTGCGCTCGCAATTCCGGTTTGAATAAGGGGCGGGGGCGTGGCCCGCCGGCCCCATAGACTTGCATTATCCACGGCGCGAAATTGGCCGGGATAATGTGCATGTCACTTTCTCCCCGCCCAGCGGATTCGCCGAGTGGGGAGGAGCGACGGAGTCCACTGTTCTCTATGAGAACTGTGGATTAACGTAATTACTGCGACGGATTGGCGCCGTACTGCAGCGCAAATCCGGCGCGCAATACGGCGCCAATCCGCGGCGAAATAAGCCGCGTGAACGGCCCCTTTCAATACTTTAAATTTTTCCAAATTTTTTAAAGGGATGTGAAATGACCATAAAAACCGCAATTTTGGAAAATTTTAAATTTTTTTTTTTTTGAGAAACCCGGGTGAAGAGCCTTTAAAATATCAGTCTTTTAAAAGCTGCGGGAACCAATTATGAGTTCATTTTATATTACTTTACTTTTTTATTTGTAAAATGGCAAAAGGGGCGATTTGAATTTTTTTTTTTACATAAATATATATAGGCAGTCCCGGGGTTACGAACAGGGATAGGGACTGTGGGTTTGTTCTTAAAGGGGTTGTCTCACTACATTGATTCATCTTGCCTCAGTCCTGTTTTCTTGGTTTCATTCTGAATTCAGGGGTGTGTTTACTGGCTTCCACTAGGCTGCAGTAGAAGCCAGGTCTTAGCTAAAAGCAACCATTGTTTGGCAGCCTATCAGGAGACATCAAACAGGTCTGTAGCTATAGTGACCTGAGGAGCTGATGCAGCCCATACAAAGGGGATAATTCAGAATAGGTAGGATGCTTTTAATGGACACATATTGCAAAGTGACTTGTTTCTGCAAGATCTTTAACATAAAAAGCAATTCTTGTAGCGAGACAACCCCTTTAAGTTGAATTTGTACGTAACTTGGAACAGGTATATTTATTAAATGTAACTCCAGCACAAAAGTGTTTTTTTCCATTTTGGATAGTGCAGGAAGGTTTTACATTTATTTTGCTGTCTTGCCACTATTAAGAAGATTTCAACTCATTTCACCTCATTTTCTGCTGTGGCATGCGAACTTGTCATTCCCCAGCTACTATCTGCTGTGGAACATGGAACTACAAGTGCCAGCATTCCTTATAAGTCTCCGTTTGTAACTATGCGACAGATGTATGCACTTTAGCACAACAGGCTGAACTGGATGGACGTCTTGTCTTTTTTCAGCCTTACAAACTATGTAACTATGTAAGTCGGAACGGTGTAAGTCGGGACTGCCTGTATATATATATATATATATATATTTTTTTATATTATTATTTTTATTTTTTTTACTTGTACATTGAGTCCCCATAGGATACTTTACCACAAGGGGGCATGATCGTTTGTACACCCTGCATTGTATAAGCAGAAGGGTGAACAAAGACGGCGGTATTACCACATTCTGCCTGGGGCAGGTAGTCATAAAACAGGAGACATGGAGGCTGTGGAAGCCTAAGGGGTTAAACAGCAGGGAACAGGCAGGTGCAGAGCAATCTCGCTATATAGACCCCTACCGACACTATGACGTACTCTTATATCAAATGTCGGTAAGAGGTTAAACACCTTCTTGACACATGACATACTTGGCAAGTGCCGACACCTGCTTCCAGTGGCTGGGGTCGGAGATCAGAGTTATTTCAGATCCTGACTGTTCAACACAGATACAGAGGTAAACGTGATTGCATCGTCTAAGTCATTGAAAAGGGTGCTTTATTCTTTCTCTGGATCTGCTCCACCCGTAATAAGATCATGGGGTGCCAAGCAATTGACATGGCAACCCTCAGGCCTGCCATCATATTACTATTCCAGAATAGGTCATATTAACTTGCACCCTGTAGTGTTCGTATACCCTGGATAGATTAAAAGTATAAGGCTATGTTCACACGGTTTAAATTGGGACGTATTTCGGCCTGCTGGCCCCATAGACTTTCATTACTAGCGGCACGTATTCTCCGCTAGTAATTGACATGTCACTTATCTCCCCCCGCGGCATTTTGTCCGAGCGGGGAGAGGAGACATAGTCCATAGTTCTTTATGAGAACTGTGGATTACCGTAATGACTGGGATGTATCTCGCCCCATATTGAGCACAGTACGGCGCGAAATACGGGCCGAAATACATTCCAATTTAAGCCGTGTGAACATAGCCTTACTAGTGGCAAATACGCGCCGCAAATAATGAATGTGTATGGGGCCGGCGAGCTGCCGGCTCCCCCGCCCCGCGGGAGTCGGCGAGGGCTCCCGAAGTCCCGGCGTAATTATGGGGCGTAATTACGCCCCGCAATTATGCCGTGTGAACATACCCTAGGTGTATATAAAAATGAAATATTTATAAAATAGAAAAGTATTAACATTTCAAAAAAATCCTTTTTGCCATTTAGGAAATAAAAAAATATTAAAAGGTAAGCATACTGGATATGGTAGTGCCGCATCTGTAAGGCCATTGTATTGAAATATAACATTAACCTGTATGGTGAATATTGTAAAAAAGAATATATGTCAAAATAGTGGCTTTTGTTTACTTTGCATCCTCAAAAAATTGGAATAAAAAGTGATAAAAAAATGACGTATCAAATATACCAATGTAAACTACACTTCGGCCCAAAAGAACGAGTTCTCACTCAGACAGAAAAATAAAAAGTTATTGGTCTCAGAAAATGGTGCTGCAATACAAATTTAAAAATAAAGTTTAGATTTATTTTAAATTGTAATGAAAAATTGTAAATTAGGTATCACCAAAATCATACTGACCTGCGAAATACAGATAGCACGTCATTTATATAGTGAATTGTTTTATCAACAATCGCTTTTTTTCATGTTCCACACCACAAAGATATTTTTTGGTCTCCCAGTACATTATATGGTACAGTGAATAGTACTATTAAAACTACAGCTTGACCCGCGACAAACCAGCCCTCATACGTTTCCATAGATAGAAAAATAAACAAGTTGCTGGTTTCGGAGGGTAAAAAAATATTATGGATTGTAAACTATTTTTCCTGTGGCAGGAAGGGTTAATTTGTAATGTTTTGAAAAATATTTTTAAAAACCTCAGTTACCTTTATTTTAGGCCTGCTAGTGGTCTCGAACATCCTTTTGCTAGGTGACCTGTACATGTTTGGTTTCTGCAGGGATTTGAACATAGGACCCCTATGCTGAAAGGCAGAAGTGAGAACCACTAAGTTACATTGCAGCAACTAGATACAATGTAGCTGAGTGGTTAGCCCTTATGCCTATCAGCATAGGAGTCCTAGGTTCAAATCCCTGCAGGAACCAAATATGTGGATCTAGGTTACCTATACAGTAAAGGGCCTGACTCATCTGTCTTTTAGTATTTAGACTCTCTTATATAGGAATACTGGATACTAGTGGGATAAATGACCTGGTCCCTCTGTCCTTTAGGATTTAAGCTCTCCTATTTAGGAATGCCAGATTGTAGTGGGGTAAACGACCCAGTCCATATGTCCTTTAGAATTTAGTTTCTCCTGTATAGGAATGCCAGATCATAGTGGGGTAAACAATCTGGTCTTTCTGTCCTTTAGGATTTAGGCTCTCCTATATAAGAAAGCCAGATCATATTGGGGTACATGACTTGGCCCCTCTGTCCTTTTAGGATTTAGACTCTCCTATACAGAAATGCCAAGTTCTGGTGTTGTAAATCATGCAGTTCCTCTACATTTAAGGATTTAGACTCTCCTACATAGGAATGTCAGATCCTAATGGGGTAAACAACCCAGTCCCTTAGTCCTTTAGGACCTAGACTTTACTATATGAAAATGGCAGATCTAAATTGGCTAAACAACCCAGTTCCCCTGTCCTTTACAATTTAGACTGTACTATATAGGAATCCAAGTTGGGTAAACAAATTGGCCCCAAAGTCCTTTTGGATTTATCCACTTCAATATAAGAAAGCTGGACGAAAGTGCCAAGAACAGAGGTCCTGTATCTGCTTATCATCTACCGTGTTTCCCCGATAGCAAGACACCCCCGATAGTAAGACGTAGCGGGGAGTTTAGGGAGGTCGACTAATGTAAGACGTACCCCGAAAGTAAGAAAGTAGTAAACAGTTGTCTGCGCTCGGGGGCTGCGATGGCCCGGGCGCCGACAGGGACGCTTCAGTTATAGACGGCTCCTCAGGGAGCGCATATAGCCGAATGCCGAGTACAGCGCACAGTGTCCCCGGGGGCTGCGCTGGCCCGGCACTTCCCGAGATTCCTTCACCTATATGCGACTCCTCCAGAGGCATATAAGTAAGGGATACCACTGCGGAGCACAGAGCGAGCGCTCCGTGCTCCGCAGTGGCCTCCTTTCGACCGCAGACGGGTGCTGTCCGGAGCCCCGGCACAGGCAGCGTGTGTCATCCACGCTGCTGCGCGGCCTGATGATGTCACCCGCCTGTGCCGAGAAAGAAGATAGAGCAGAGCGGAGAGCGCGGGATCCAGGAAGTGATTGTTTTGTTTTTTTATTTTGATATTATTGCCTACAGCCTGCCTATACCTGCCCTATACCTGCCTACAGCTGCCTATACCTGCCCTATACCTGCCCTCAGCTGCCTATACCTGCCTACAGCCGGCCCTATACCTGCCTACAGCTGCCCTATACCTGCCTACAGCTGCCTTACCGCCCTATACCTGCCTACAGCCGGCCCTATACCTGCCTATACCTGCCTACAGCTGCCTATACCTGCCTACAGCCGGCCCTATACCTGCCTACAGCTGCCTATACCTGCCTACAGCTGCCTATACCTGCCCTATACCTGCCTACAGGTGGCCCTATACCCTGCCTACAGCCTGCCCTATACCTGCGTATGGGGCCATATACCTGCCAATATAAGACATACCCCGAAAGTAAGACATAGTGGGACTTTTGGGGGTAAAAAGAATGTAAGACGCTGTCTTACATTCGGGGAAACACGGTATGAGTTGGTAGGCAACGTTTGCAAATGAGGGCAAAGTCCGATCAGAAATATGGATTCAGCTGATGGGTCACACATGTGTCATCCTTTCTTAACTTCCTCCTTTTTATTAACCACATGGATCGAGAAGAAAGGACAAGATATTTCTTGGGCAGGAGTCCCCTTAATCATTTAATAAATAGGGCAGTGCAAGACACAAGATGAACGAGAAAATGGTAAGACATAATACACGACAGAAAAGAGGAAGTAGGAGCCATAATACAATGGAAAATTGTAAGCTAGAAATGTAAAAAATACTAACTTTGACTTCCGTAAGTGAAGATGAAAGCTGACCTAGGATTGGTTTCTGTTGGCATCGAAGTAAATAGGGCCTAGAGTATTAATCTCGAAATCTGATGAACATGTTGGGGGAGTGTCAGGCAGGTGCCGGCTATTATCTTGGATCCCCGTCATCACACCACATAGAAGATGCTGCACTCAATAGCGACCCTGGCATCTATGTCCTCTTTCACATCACCTGTATAGTCTCTGTTTGTGGTATCAATTGGGATACCTTGAAAAATGTATCCTGACGGATACCGCGGTGCGACCATGATGAGGCCATAGGAATCTATAGGGCAATGGTAGTCTGAATTGGACTACCTGTGTCCTATATAGAAAATGCATATGCTTTATGTTTCGGATACAAAAGCGTTATATCTGCAAATGGAGCCAATGTAGTCCAATTTGGAATACCATTGCCCTATAGATTCCTGTAGCCCTGTCATGACCCCACTATGGCAAGCATCAGGATAAATGTTTCAATGTGATACCACAAATGGGGCCTAAGCTGTCAGATAGGGAGACGAGTTTCCCCCTATGTTATGTATTCACTGTTCAATTCCAATGGCAGCCAGGGACCTAGTGAAAGCCCCCAGGGCTGCCATGTTAATACACCTGTTACAGCACACTGGAAGATTGGTGAACATGCAGCACATTGCGATATATTGAATACAAAAGGTAAGCCACCTCCCCCGCCCACGGAACTGCACGGACCACTGTGATTGCAACAGACTGAAGGAATGTACATCTAGATGAATGTCCAGTGTATTCCACGAATAAAACTGCATGTATTGAAACGCAAAAATAAAACCGTACAAGACAGGAGTTGTTACGCGTTTCAGGCCGTGTATGTCATAAAACAGCTAACGCACCAGCATTCTATGGGTACATCGATTAACAATTACCTAATGCATATGTGGGCTAGCTGAGGATTTAAAGGAAATTTAATTAACAAATCAGGCAAAATACAAAATCATATAACATAAACACTTCTATAAAACTAGTAACGTAGTCTAAGATCGTGCCTGTTGTTCAGACCACATGGGAATCTAGTATTGAGAGTGAATATCCAAGTAGACACCCTATTAAGGAGTTTTCTCTTAGGCTATGTTCATACGGGTTAAATTGGGGCGCATTTTTCCGCGTATTTCGCGACATACTGCAGACAAAATGCTCATTACTTTAATCCACAGTTCTCATAGAGAACTATGGATTACGCCTCCTCTCCCCGCTCGTACAATACGACGCGCGGGGAGATAAGTGACATGTCAATTACTAGCGGCGAATATGCGCCGCTAGTAATTAGTGTCTATGGGGCCGGCGGGCTACCGCCACCCCCCCGCCCCGCGGGAGTACGCGCCTGTTGCCGCAATCTCACGAAGTCCTGGCGTAAATGCGGGGCGTACTTACACCCAGCAATTATGCCGCGTGAACTTAGCCGTATGGTCACCTCCATGAACTGGGATTGTAACACTTTCTATGTCTTGAAGTTTTAAAGTGCTAGTGTCTCCTGCCTGTTGCAAAGCACAGGGTCGAGATCCTGCAGATATATTATAGAGATTAATACGGAGGCTATCTTATATTTTTATCCTAATACGTTCTTTAAGTTTGCATGAGGTGCAACATACATAATGTACTTTACATTGTCTACATGATATACTATATATTATTATTCCCCAGTGCATATGTACACGGCCATAAAAAGAAGTGACATGTCACTTCTTTTGGACGAGTAAGCGCCGGGGAACACGAAATTGATAGGAGGCCGGGCTGTAGCGCTGTTGAAAGTACATGTTAGCCCTAACCAGGAGTCCAGGTTGATACCCTTTTTCGAGAGGTCCAGCAAATATGCCCATCAGACTTTTTAGCCCCTTATCGCATCTGGGCATACTGGGCTAATTGGAGCCGACACCCGTCATTCCGTGATGTTTAACCCCTCAGACGCTGCGGTGAACACGGCTGCGGAGCCTAAATGAATGAGCAACGGTGCTGTGTGCCATTCCTGACTCTGATCGGGGTCCCTGCGGCAAGATCATGGGACCCTGATCAGTGTACATGGCAGCTGGAAGCCTGGTGAAGGCTTCAATCGCCAAAATGTTTTCAGTTTTACTACTGCCTGCCTTAAAGTAAAAAAAAAAGAAAAAGTTTTAAAGTAAATAAAAAAATATTAAAAGTTCAAATCATCCCTATTTTTGCCATTTTACAAGAAAAAAAAAAGTTACACATAATTGGCTTTGCTGCGTCCGAAAAAGTCCGACCTATTAAAATATAACATCGTTTATCCCGTACACTGAAGAAAAGAAATTCCAGCCGTCAAAATTTTGGTCGTTTCACGTGCCCTAAAAGTTGGAATAAAAGTGATCAAAAGGTTGCATGTACAGGCAGTCCACGACTTATACCGTTTCAACTTACATCTGTCTCCTACTTACAAACGGAGACTTATGGGGCATGCTGGCACTTGTAGTTCCATGTTCCATAGCAGATGGTAGCTGTGGAATGACAGGTTCCAGCATGCCACAGCAGCACATGAGCTGAAAATGAGGTGAAATCTTCTTATCAGGGGCACAGACAGCAAAACAAATATAAAAACCCTTCCCTGCACTATCCAGAACTAAAACAAACCCTTTTGTGCTGGAGTTACATTTAATAAATGTTCTGACTTATATACAAATTCAAGTGAAGAACAAACCTACAGTCCCTATCCTGTTCGTAACCCAGGGACTGTCTGTATTCCAAACTGGTACCAATAAAAAGTACACTTCAGCCAGCAAAAAATGCCGCCTCCCTCAAGTCCGTAGGTGCTCATACAAAAAAGTTATTGGTCGCAGTAAATGGCGCCGCAGCAAAATGTAAAATATAGAAAATGTTTGGAATTGTTTTACGGTACCAAAACACAATGAAAACCGTCCATGTTTGGTATTGCCGGATTCGTACCAACCTGTAGAATACAGGGAACACATCATTTATACTGAAGATTGAACACCGTAAAAACACAAATTTTTTTTGCGGTTTCCCAGTATATTGTATAGTACGGTGAATGACACCATTAGAAAGTACATCTTGTCCCGAAATCATTGTGCTGGAAGATTGAAAGCTGCACGCTGATTGGGCAACAAGGACAGTTTCCATAGAGGCCTGGTGTTAATAGGCTCCTCCCACCATGGAGGCTGATCACATGCTCATGACATCATCACAGGTCTGCCTGTTCTCCAGAAGGTCAGTTATATCCCAGTCACATGATGATTGTGACCAATGGTAAAAAGGGGGCAGTCACATGATTGGAATATTATAAAGGTCCTTCGACCAGTTTTGAGTAGCAGATAGTCCAGAAGGTAAAAAAAAACCTGGTTACTGGGAGACCTGCAGCTATGTGTGGCTGAGAGTGGGGGCCCTGAATCTGTGTGTGTGTGGCGGAGAGTGGGGGCCCTGAATCCGTGTGTGTGTGGCCAGCAGTGGGGGCCCTGAATCCGTGTGTGTGTGGCCAGCAGTGGGGGCCCTGAATCCGTGTGTGTGTGGCCAGCAGTGGGGGCCCTGAATCCGTGTGTGTGTGGCCAGCTGTGGGGGCCCTGAATCCGTGTGTGTGTTGCTAGCAGTGGGGCCCTGAATCCGTGTGTGTGGGCCACAGTGGGGCCCTGAATCCGTGTGTTGCTAGCAGTGGGGGCCCTGAATCCGTGTGTTGCTAGCAGTGGGGGCCCTGAATCCGTGTGTTGCTAGCAGTGGGGGCCCTGAATCCGTGTGTGTGTGGCCAGCAGTGGGGGCCCTGAATCCGTGTGTGTGTGGCCAGCAGTGGGGGCCCTGAATCCGTGTGTGTGTGGCCAGCAGTGGGGGCCCTGAATCCGTGTGTGTGTGTGGCCAGCGGTGGGGGCCCTGAATCCGTTGTGTGGTGCCAGCAGTGGGGGCCCTGAATCCGTGTGTGTTTGCTAGCAGTGGGGGCCCTGAATCCGTGTGTTGCTAGCAGTGGGGGCCCTGAATCAGTGTGTGTGTGGCCAGCAGTGGGGGCCCTGAATCCGTGTGTGTGTGGCCAGCAGTGGGGGCCCTGAATCCGTGTGTGTGTTGCTAGCAGTGGGGGCCCTGAATCCGTGTGTGTGTGGCCAGCAGTGGGGGCCCTGAATCCGTGTGTTGCTAGCAGTGGGGGCCCTGAATCCGTGTGTTGCTAGCAGTGGGGGCCCTGAATCCGTGTGTTGCTAGCAGTGGGGGCCCTGAATCCGTGGTGTGTGGCCAGCAGTGGGGGCCCTGAATCCGTGTGTGTGTTGCTAGCAGTGGGGGCCCTGAATCCGTGTGTGTGGCCAGCTGTGGGGGCCCTGATTCCGTGTGTGTGTGGCCAGCAGTGGGGGCCCTGAATCCGTGTGTGTGTGGCCAGCAGTGGGGGCCCTGAATCCGTGTGTGTTGCTAGCAGTGGGGGCCCTGAATCCGTGTGTTGCTAGCAGTGGGGGCCCTGAATCCGTGTGTTGCTAGCAGTGGGGGCCCTGAATCCGTGTGTTGCTAGCAGTGGGGGCCCTGAATCCGTGTGTTGCTAGCAGTGGGGGCCCTGAATCCGTGTGTGTGTGGCCAGCAGTGGGGGCCCTGAATCCGTGTGTGGCCAGCAGTGGGGGCCCTGAATCCGTGTGTGGGCCAGCAGTGGGGGCCCTGCATCCGTGTGTTGCTAGCAGTGGGGGCCCTGAATCCGTGTGTGGCCAGCAGTGGGGGCCCTGAATCCGTGTGTGGCCAGCAGTGGGGGCCCTGACTCCGTGTGTGGCCAGCAGTGGGGGCCCTGAATCCGTGTGTGGCCAGCAGTGGGGGCCCTGAATCCGTGTGTTGCTAGCAGTGGGGGCCCTGAATCCGTGTGTTGCTAGCAGTGGGGGCCCTGAATCCGTGTGTGTGTGGCCAGCAGTGGGGGCCCTGAATCCGTGTGTGGCCAGCAGTGGGGGCCCTGAATCCGTGTGTGTGTGTTGCTAGCAGTGGGGGGCCCTGAATCCGTGTGTGTGTGTTGCTAGCAGTGGGGGCCCTGAATCCGTGTGTGTGTGTTGCTAGCAGTGGGGGGCCCTGAATCCGTGGTGTGATGTGCTAGCAGTGGGGGGCCCTGAATCCGTGTGTGTGTGTTGCAGCAGTGGGGGCCCTGAATCCGTGTGTGTTGCTAGCAGTGGGGGGCCCTGAATCCGTGTGTGTGTGTTGCTAGCAGTGGGGGGGCCCTGACTCCGTGTGTGTGTGTTGCTAGCAGTGGGGGGGCCCTGAATCCGTGTGTGTGTTGGGAGCAGTGGGGGGCCCTGATTCCGTGTGTGTGTGTTGCTAGCAGTGGGGGCCCTGAATCCGTGTGTTGCTAGCAGTGGGGGCCCTGAATCCGTGTGTGTGTGTGGCCAGCAGTGGGGGCCCTGAATCCGTGTGTGTGTGTGGCCAGCAGTGGGGGCCCTGAATCCGTGTGTGGCAAGAGGTGGGGGCCCTGAATCCGTGTGTGGCCAGCAGTGGGGGCCCTGAATCCGTGTGTGGCCAGCAGTGGGGGCCCTGAATCCGTGTGTGGCCAGCAGTGGGGGCCCTGAATCCGTGTGTGGCCAGCAGTGGGGGCCCTGAATCCGTGTGTTGCTAGCAGTGGGGGCCCTGAATCCGTGTGTGTGTGGCCAGCAGTGGGGGCCCTGAATCCGTGTGTGTGTGGCCAGCAGTGGGGGCCCTGAATCCGTGTGTGTGTGTTGCTAGCAGTGGGGGGGGCCCTGAATCCGTGTGTGTGTGTTGCTAGCAGTGGGGGCCCTGAATCCGTGTGTGTGTGTTGCTAGCAGTGGGGGGCCCTGAATCCGTGTGTGTGTGTTGCTAGCAGTGGGGGGCCCTGAATCCGTGTGTGTGTGTTGCTAGCAGTGGGGGGCCCTGAATCCGTGTGTGTGTGTTGCTAGCAGTGGGGGCCCTGAATCCGTGTGTGTGTGGCCAGCAGTGGGGGCCCTGAATCCGTGTGTGTGTGTTGCTAGCAGTGGGGGGCCCTGAATCCGTGTGTGTGTGTTGCTAGCAGTGGGGGGCCCTGAATCCGTGTGTGTGTGTTGCTAGCAGTGGGGGGCCCTGAATCCGTGTGTGTGTGTTGCTAGCAGTGGGGGGCCCTGAATCCGTGTGTGTGTGTTGCTAGCAGTGGGGGGCCCTGAATCCGTGTGGGTGTGTGTTGCTAGCAGTGGGGGCCCTGAATCCGTTGTTTGCTAGCAGTGGGGCCCTGAATCGGTGTGTGTGTGTGTGGCCAGCGGTGGGGGCCCTGAATCCGTGTGTGGTGTTGGCCAGCAGTGGGGCCCTGAATCCGTGTGTGTGTGTGGCCAGCGGTGGGGGCCCTGACTCCGTGTGTGTGTGTGTGGCCAGCAGTGGGGGCCCTGAATCCGTGTGTGTGTGTGTGGCCAGCGGTGGGGGCCCTGAATCCGTGTGTGTGTGTGGCCAGCGGTGGGGGCCCTGAATCCGTGTGTGTGTGTGTGTGGCCAGCAGTGGGGGCCCTGAATCCGTGTGTTGCTAGCAGTGGGGGCCCTGAATCCGTGTGTTGCTAGCAGTGGGGGCCCTGAATCCGTGTGTTGCTAGCAGTGGGGGCCCTGAATCCGTGTGTTGCTAGCAGTGGGGGCCCTGAATCCTTGTGTGGCTAGCAGTGGGGGCCCTGAATCCGTGTGTGGCCAGCGGTGGGGGCCCTGAATCCGTCCGTGTGTGTGTGTGGCCAGCGGTGGGGGCCCTGAATCCGTGTGTGTGTGTGGCCAGCAGTGGGGGCCCTGAATCCGTGTGTTGCTAGCAGTGGGGGCCCTGAATGTGTGTGTGGCCAGCAGTGGGGGCCCTGAATCCGTGTGTTGCTAGCAGTGGGGGCCCTGAATCCGTGTGTTGCCAGCAGTGGGGGCCCTGAATCCGTGTGTTGCTAGCAGTGGGGGCCCTGAATCCGTGTGTGGCCAGCAGTGGGGGCCCTGAATCCGTGTGTGTGTTGCTAGCAGTGGGGGCCCTGAATCCGTGTGTGGCCAGCAGTGGGGGCCCTGAATCCGTGTGTGTGTTGCGAGCAGTGGGGGCCCTGAATCCGTGTGTGGCCAGCAGTGGGGTGCCCTGAATCCTTGTGTGGCCAGCCGTGGGGGCCCTGAATCCGTGTTTGGCCATCAGTGGGGGCCCTGAATCCGTGTGTGGCCAGCTGTTGGGGACCTGAATCCGTGTGTGTGTTGCTAGCAGTGGGGGCCCTGAATCCGTGTGTGGCCAGCAGTGGGGGCCCTGAATCCGTGTGTGGCCAGCAGTGGGGGCCCTGAATCCGTGTGTGGCCAGCAGTGGGGGCCCTGAATCCGTGTGTGTGGCCAGCGGTGGGGGCCCTGAATCCGTGTGTGTGGCCAGCGGTGGGGGCCCTGAATCCGTGTGTGTGTGGCGAGCTGTGGGGGCCCTGAATCGGTGTGTGTGGCGAGCGGTGGGGGCCCTGAATCCGTGTGTGTGTGGCCAGCAGTGGGGGCCCTGAATCCGTGTGTGTGTGGCCAGCGGTGGGGGCCCTGAATCCGTGTGTGTTTGGCCAGCAGTGGGGCCCCGGAATCCGTGTGTGTGGCCAGCAGTGGGGGCCCTGAATCCGTCCGTGGGTGTGTGTGTGGCCAGCAGTGGGGGCCCTGAATCCGCTGGTGTGTGGCCAGCAGTGGGGGGCCCTGAATCCGCTTGTGTGTGGCCAGCAGTGGGGGGCCCTGAATCCGCTTGTGTGTGGCCAGCAGTGGGGGGCCCTGAATCCGCTTGTGTGTGGCCAGCAGTGGGGGGCCCTGAATCCGCTTGTGTGTGGCCAGCAGTGGGGGGCCCTGAAACGGCTTGTTTGTGGCAAGCAGTGGGGGCCCTGAATCCGCTTGTGTGTGGCCAGCAGTGGGGGGCCCTGAATCCGCGTGTGTGTGGCCAGCAGTGGGGGCCCTGAATCCGCTTGTGTGTGGCCAGCAGTGGGGGGCCCTGAATCCGTGTGTGTGTGGCCAGCAGTGGGGCCCCGGAATCCGTGTGTGTGTGGCCAGCAGTGGGGCCCCGGAATCCGTGTGTGTTTGGCCAGCAGTGGGGCCCCGGAATCCGTGTGTGTTTGGCCAGCAGTGGGGCCCCGGAATCCGTGTGTGTTTGGCCAGCAGTGGGGCCCCGGAATCCGTGTGTGTTTGGCCAGCCGTGGGGGCCCTGAATCCGTGTGTGTGGCCAGCAGTGGGGGCCCTGAATCCGTGTGTGTGGCCAGCGGTGGGGGCCCTGAATCCGTCCGTGTGTGTGTGTGTGGCCAGCGGTGGGGGCCCTGAATCCGTCCGTGTGTGTGTGGCCAGCGGTGGGGGCCCTGAATCCGTCCGTGTGTGTGTGGCCAGCGGTGGGGGCCCTGAATCCGTCCGTGTGTGTGTGGCCAGCGGTGGGGGCCCTGAATCCGTCCGTGTGTGTGTGTGGCCAGCGGTGGGGGCCCTGAATCCGTCCGTGTGTGTGTGGCCAGCGGTGGGGGCCCTGAATCCGTCCGTGTGTGTGTGGCCAGCGGTGGGGGCCCTGAATCCGTCCGTGTGTGTGTGGCCAGCGGTGGGGGCCCTGAATCCGTCCGTGTGTGTGTGGCCAGCAGTGGGGGCCCTGAATCCGTGTGTGTGTGTGGCCAGCAGTGGGGGCCCTGAATCCGTGTGTGTGTGGCCAGCTGTGGGGGCCCTGAATCCGTGTGTGTGTGTGTGGCCAGCGGTGGGGGCCCTGAATCCGTGTGTGTGTGTGTGTGTGGCCAGCGGTGGGGGCCCTGAATCCGTCCGTGTGTGTGTGTGGCCAGCAGTGGGGGCCCTGAATCCGTGTGTGTGGCCAGCAGTGGGGGCCCTCAACTCAGTTTTTTATCTGTATAAATTTTTCACTGCGGATGTTTTTACATCGATGAATTGTTGGGAGCGGGACTAAGGGTATGCTCACACTGCTTATTGTGGTGTGTATAGTATGCGCCGCAATACATTGTGTTTTGGAACCACGCGCTGATCAGTGCGTAATTCCAAAGCACGTGGGGAAGGGGGGCAGGCCGCCTAGACATGCATTGTCAGCATCGCGTAAACGCCACGGAGAATTTACATGTCAATTCTTCCTCCGCGCGTACAATATGGTCCTGTTGCACGCGTGGGGAGACAACGCGTAATCCATAGTTCTCTGAGAGCTATGAATTACCGTAACTGCGGCATGCATTTTGCCGTGTATAAAGCGCAATACGTGGCAAAATGCACATGCAATTACGCTTTAAAATAAGCCATGTGAACATACCCTATGTGTTTTGGGTTGTTGGTGGTTTGTAAAATCTTTTTTCCTTAACATTTTATTTTGTGTTTATTATGATTATATATATAAAAGGTGTGTGTATATAGTACATGGGTGTATGTGTGTATGTATGTATATGTATGTATGTATATATATATATATATATATAATTTGTGAAAGGCTCTTGTAGCCGAAACGTCGTCACTGGATATGTTGGAATATATACACACACACACACACACACACACACACATTTTCTAATCTTGCATAATGAACCCTCCCCCCATTAATGTCAGAAAAATACTTTGTGCATTTTCACGTATTTTTTTTTTCTATGTTTTTACCCTGTAATTGGGACTGATATATTTTCTTCAGGTAGCAGTGTGGCCGTGATGCAGTTGGGAGCCAAGTCCCCTATGAAATCGATGATTGCTTCATGAGATTTTGGCAAATGTGTGGCCTCGTATAAGGTGTGGCTGTGTGTGGCGCTGTGCACTCCCATCCTTAATATTTGCCCGACAATCATGTGATCACCAAGAACAAGAGAAGAAAACCTTAGGGGTGCCTGTGGAGCTGTACTTGGTCTATCATTGTGCAGAGTCTATACCAGGCATCCTCAAACTGCGGCCCTCCAGCTGTTGGGAAACTACAACTCCCATCATGCATTTATATCACCTTTAACAGTGGGAATGATGGGAGTTGTAGTTTCACAGTTTGAGGATGCCTTGTCTATACAGCAATCGGGCAGGCAGGGGTGGTAATAAACCTTCCCTGCCTTCTCTCTGGAGAGTTGCCCTGTAGCTGAAAACTCTGCAAGGACATCCCAGATCATCTTTGCAGATATTAAGGGTGACATGATTGAGCGGGGCTGCGCCATAAGTCTGGCGTCTTTTCAGCCCAACATCTAGTACAGCCACGTTCGCAATAGGTGTAAATGTTCCCCACACCAATATCAGGCGCATTACAGAGTGCCCCCGGGCGCTCTGTAATGCGCCTGGTTTTGGGGGGCGTGCAGGAGGCGGGGCGTATTAGAAACATACGAAGCTATAGATTTATAACTTCAGTACAGCAATTCTAGGTGCATTACTGCTGGAACAGGTAGAACACTTTAAGGGGCCGTTCACACGACTTATTTTGGGCATGGATTCCAGCCGTATTGCGCGCCGTACTGCGCTGCAGAACGGCTGGGATGGATTACAGACATTACGGTAATCCACAGGTCTCATAGAGAACTATGGATTGCGTCTCGCCTACCCGCTTGGCGAATCCGCCGGGCGAGGAGAAAGTGACATGCACATTATCCCGGCGGGATACTCGCCGTGGATAATGAAAGTCTATGGGGCCGGCGAGCAGCCGCCCCCGCCCCGTACTCAAGCCGTAATTGCGGGGAGCGAAATCCGTGTGAACCCCGCCTAAAAGTGAACCAGAGCTGTAGAGCGGGTTCATAAATCAGGTGCATTCTATGCTATTATAATGCGCATGAAAATTGGCGTTAAACGCCAAAATTCATGCATGCCGCCATAAATGTCTGCCATCTGGATGTCTATAGTCAACAGTGAGTCAGCTGCTGGTTAATGGCCAGTCTCGGGAGCATTGAGTGACGTTTACTGGGATGGACTGTTATGAATACTTGTAGATTTGCTCTATTTTCAGCCTTTTACAGGTGTAAATTTAAACACACAACCCCCCGACCCCCACCCCTTCCTGGTTCCTCCCATCCAATTGTCTCAACACTTTCCTAATGTAACAAGAGACATAAAGAGTTAGTAATGTTGAGTCCCAGACGGTGGCTAGAACCTGTGATCAGTTAGGAAAAAATTTGCAGCAGATTTTCAGTATCTATACCGTGTTTTTTTTTTTTTTTTTGCTGAGTAAAACAATTTAAATGGAGTAGACCTGTGTCCTGGCTACTCAATTAGGTTTCCAAATGGAATTCATGTCGAAAAGTGACATGCACACAGATTTAGAAATTCACACCGTGAACTATGGTTAAATTGATTAGGGTTTGGGGCTACACATATTTTGTTGTTGGATACCTGCCGACTTGCACTACCCTACCTGACCACATGGCTTGCTATTACTTGTAATAGTTTTGAATTTATTAGGTATAATTATTACAGTACAATGACCACGACAAAGGGTAGGTAGAAATATGAAATCACCTAATATGCCACTTTATGCCCCACGGGAAGGAGGTACAAGAATGTATGGAGCTGATCCCGCTCCATACATGGCAGGTGTCGGCTGCTAGTTAAAGCTAGCACCTCCTTTTTGTAGGCTGAACCATAGATAACTCCGATCTCTTCTATTTAACTACTTATATGCTGTGGTCAATGCAACTGCAGCATCTAAGCAGTTATGCAGCATGGGGCATCCCCTACCGCCTCCAAACAACCCTCAGCGATGTGATCATGGGGTGCCAACCGGTTGTCATGTCAGTTGGGTTCCTAATAAAGGCCCTTGGCCTGCCATCTTACTGCTGCTATTACACTTTGCCTATTACACTGTAGCCGGATGTAATAAGAATGAATTGAATGTTGTTCTTCAATGCAATGGCACGGTGAACAGTGTAGCTATAGCAACCAGTGCTGGCAGCCTATCAGGAGAGATCAAACAGGTCTGTAGCTATAGTGACCTGAGACTGTATGCAATCCATACAAGACAAGATATCTAGGAATAGGTAGGACACTGTTAATGGACACATATTGCAAAGTGACTTGTTTTTGCAAGATCTTTAACATAAAAAGCAATTTTTGTAGTGAGACAACCCCTTTAATTTTTCCCATTCTATCAGACTGGGAGGTAGGGGTGAGGAAGGGGCACAGCCACCAGCAACATGTGTCAAGTCAAGGCCTGACACTCTAATTTTCAGTTTGTGGAAAGGTGGGGGCTAATTGCCTTTTTTCTTAGGACACTGAAATACCTTGTCCCTACCCTACAGTCACCTATGTGATAATATTTAGACCTCTTTCTCACACTGTTTTTCTCTTAAGATTGACACCATGACTGTGAGCACTATAAAGACTGAAAATGGCAAAGTCTCCTGTGAGACCCCAGATGGAACCGTGGTCCACATCAATATTAACCAGCGTTCTGCCTTGGATTGCTTTCTGGACACCTTCCGCTTCTTCCGGGACATGAAGAAAAGTGGGCAGAAGACCGAATCGGCCCCTACGTCTAGTTCGGCCTCTTATCTAGGGTTCGGGGTAAGATATATTCTTATCTAACGTTAATATTTTTTTCCAAGGATTGAATAAGATTGTTAGTAGCCATAGTTCTCTCTTATGAAGCTTGTGAGAGGTCAGAAACAAGCGTCTCATCTACAGAATTTCTGAGGTCCTTCAGAGTGTTTGATAATATAACTTCCTTGTATCTTGTTGTAATATAGGCAAGTTAGGAAGAAGCTTAAGAAGTGTAGCATACAAGGGGAGCCCATTGACTGTTTTATATAGGATTTAAATGGAGGCATCAATTCTAAAACATCCCTTGGTTTAAGGTCAAACGTAATAGCCAATACAAAATACAGTTTCTGGCTGTGGTTGTTAATGTCACGGAACGGAGGGTTGTTGACCCACTGTGATTCTGATGGGGCTTGCTCTGTGGGGGCATAACTAAGTAACTATTGTTTTTTTTTTTTGTTTTTTTTAGAGCCTCAGGAGGAGGCAGACCAAAACCAACAGCAAAGGTACAGGGCTAGGTACTAAACAAGATACAAACAAGGTTCAAGGCAAGAAACAAAGCTAGGTACAGGGCAAGACACAGAGCTGGACACAAAGGAATCACGGCAGAGGCTTATGTAAAAGCAGGTACAAACAAGAAACAGAGCAGGGTACAGACAAGGCAGACATAAACCATGGAACATATTAAATACAGGCTGGACACAGAACAGGACACAAAGTACAAGCCAGGATGGCATGAACCAAGGAAGCAAAGGTTCAGGCAGAGTGTGGGGAGGAGCTGCCTAATAAACCCACAGCTGAAAGGGGATAGGCTGGGTAGGCCAAACCCAGCTGAGCACTGTTGAGTTAAATTCCAGCAGGATGCGGCTGCGCCTCCCTATACCCAGGAAGGACTAGAGCAGCAGCAAGGTGTTTGTAGCAAGGCCAGACAGAAAGAAAAACTGCACAGTAAGGTAGTAAGTATGTCGGAGCGTGCCAACCGTGCGAGTTGCAGGCGTGCCAGTGAAACTATCATCCACTCAACGGTTCTTCTCCATTAACCTTCCTGTAATGTATATGGCCACCTATAGTTTTGACAAGGTCATGGTCATGGAGGAAAAAACCTAGCAAGCAACCATAGTTGAAACCACAATATCATTGAAGTGCAAGAAAATTAAGAGGTTGTCAAGTTCATTAAAGTGATAGTTAAATTGTACCAAGATGGGGAAATATATATATATATATAAAAAAGTGATGCTTACCTCCTGGCCTCTGACTGTTGGGGCACCGTAGCTTTCCGGGATATCTGTTTCCCTTCTGAGTCCTTGTCATGACACATCCTCTTCTGTGTGGAGGAAAACCCAGAAGTGAAGAAAAGTGGGTCCTGTGAACCTTTTGGAGCTGCAGCGGTGGTGGACCAGAAAGGAAGTATTACTTTTTTCAGCAATTTTTCTCCATTCTGACCCAAATTAACTTTAATTTTATTAAACTGGACAATCCCTTTAATATAGCTAGTTATTATCATGATGCTATACCAAGCTTTCAACAACTGTATGCCACCATAGAACAGACAAGGTTAGCTAGTCTCCAGATATTTAGGCATTAACCAGTGCCAGGCGCCTAGTTGCAGGCCCCCATACACATTAGGGAATAGTTGGCCTAAACCAACAATTTTGCAGGACTGGCTAACTGTCTAAAGGGTAGGAGGGCCTCCAGATTGTTACATCACTGATAATCTTAAATGGGTTTTCTCACTACAAAGAGTAGCTTTCAACATGAAGAGACAGATAATATTTTTTTTAAAAAATCTGGTCTTTAAGTCTGGTATTTAAGTCATGCGACGAGAGATTTTGTTATGGTTACCTGGCTATAACTTTATCAGGTCAGAGAAGGGAGTGAAGTCATCATAGATGGTTGGAGCTCACTCCAGAGCAAACGAATTACCTCTAACAAGATTAACTTCTGTTTACAGCTAAGCAATCGTTTTCAGTCCTCACAGCACTTGTACCTTTTGTTTACTGAAGATTAGAGCTCTTCTGCATTTGTTAGTGTAATGGCTCCGCTAGTTACAGAGAAGCTAAATAAGCTAAATCACTGCTATAGAACCATCCAAGCCTGAGGAGACAGAATGAATGTAAAACTGCTTGTGACTCAGCTTGGTGAGAAAACCCCTTTAATTTCAATGCTTATTCTTTTTGCTTTCCCTAAAGATAAGCCTCCACAGAGGTGTTTGGCCACCGCCTCCCCCAATAAGACTATATGCATGCTCAGCAAAGCTTGCATGTGTATGAGAGAGTTAAGAGGAATAACTATTGGCTGAACACTAATTGAAGGTGTACGATCACTACAAATCTGAAGGTTTCCATAACCTTCAGTAGATGTTTTTGGTGCCTATTTCTTCAATTTTCCCCATACACATTTCCATGCTTAGGCTCAGGAGTCAGGACCTTAAGTGAAAACAAAAATAATGAGCGTTGAAATTACCCCATTACCATCCATAAGTTGTGAGGCCACCACACACATCAGTCAGCCTATCCTCTGAAATAGACTTTTCCCTAGAACACAATCTTTAAAGAACATTGATGTCCTTAGTGTTCAGTTTTTTCTCCCATTTAAGCATGGTTATGTGCTATGATGATGTTGTGCATTTATATGACTGTAAAACTAGTACTCAAAACTGTTTATTGTAGGTAAATTTTAATGTGTAGGACCCTTATGCTTCTATGAAACCAAGCTTACACATACATGCCAACTCTCCCGCTTTTGGCGGAGGGGTCCTGCTAATAGGGGTCCCCCCCCCCGCCACTCTGGCAGAGTTGGCGAACCCCCACCACCAGCAGGCAGCGGGGGTTCTTAAAATGACCGCGGCGCCAGAATAGCGCTAGTGCTCCTACAGGCGGCCCGGCTAGTTTCACTGACTTGTGTGGCCGCAGCCGCACAGTCAGTCAGCAGTTGCACACTTCGTGCAGCTGCCGTACAGGGAGGAGGCAGGAGGGATCGTTCCCCTCCTCCCTTCTCCCCCTGTATGTACAGCGCCGGTGTGCGCTGTACATACAGATCAGCGTCGCAGGGGGTGTGACGCGCGGCTGCACTCCCCCTGCGACGCCAAGACTGTCGGCCGGGAGATGTCCGGAGCTGGCCGTGCTACAGGGAGCCTGGGGAGTGGCTTTTATTATTTTATTTTTATTAGCTATAGGGGGGCATCTACCTGGCTGCAAAGGGGGCATCTACCTGACTGCAATGGGGGCTCTTACCTGGCTACAATGGGGACATCTACTTGATCAAAGGTATAAAGGATCCAGCGTGGTTGGTGAAAAATATTAACTCTGCTTTATTCACATATAACAAAAATGCAGACGGTGCTAACAAAACAGACAACTAAAACCAACGCGTTTCAGGCATAATAATGTTTTGCCCTTGATCACGGTTCACAAGTAATCATCAGTGCATCCAATAAAATAGTAAGATGAGCGTTACGTGTTTCTACACGTCATTTCCTTCCCATTTAAAAACACTTCCTTAATGCTATCGCTAGAATAACTATTATTACTAACATTATATATTCCTACAAAATTTAAGGCCCATTGCACAAAGGTAACTTAACATTTTAATATATATAAGATAAGTCATTCCTATTGTTAAGACCTATCGGGACCCTAGTCTGCAGTTCGTGGATCCAAAAAGCCTCACGCAGGCGCACTCGATGTTCCCAATCTCTCCCATTGTATGGGCGATCTATTCTTTCAATTCCACAACATCTGAAACTGTCGAGTGCGCCTGCGTGTTCCTCCACGAAATGCCTTACTGCTCCGGAGTACTCTGCGTTTTTTCTAATGTCAGACAGGTGTTCCTGGATTCTTATTATCATTTTTCTGATGCTACTGCCTATATATGATTTGTTACATATTGTACAATAGATAAGATAGATCAGATGGTCTGTGTCACATCTACTTGGCTATGGGGGGCTACTACCTGGCTAGAGGGGGCATCTACCTGGCTTTCTTCCAAAGCCGTTATGCAGTTAGGTGGAGTGGGTGTGGCTTTTTGAAGGGGCGTGGCATACCAACATGATGGGCGTGACCATGCAAATTTTTAAACGCTACGCGCGCTGCCCTCTTCACTCTCCTGCTTTTCCACTTACAAAAGTTGGCAAGTATGAGCTTACATCATCATAGTTGTTTGGGCTCAATAGACAACATCTTCATTCTACTTGAGCACTAGATCCTGTGGTTTGTATGTGCAACTGCACCAAGCCGGGTGACTGGAACAGAGGGCCTTTAAGGTTGTCACAGGCAATGGTATGGCACGAGGGTATGGTGCAAGACTGTTCCCTGCTACCCAACCCCACACAACGCCCACAGCTGAGACAGTCACTGAAAACGTAGGCTTGACGGTAACAGTTGCTTTACTGGAAACTGGAACGGTTGGTATAATGCAGAGTAATACTGGTACAGTCTCTCTTGGGTAGGCCACGGTAAAAAACAGCTTTAAGTAGCAATTAGGAATAATCAGAGTCTTAGAGCTGTATGAGCACTTTAGTACACTACTTGTAGAAGAGACGCAGGTATGCTCTAGAAGTAGTTGTTTTAGAATCTTGAGATGTTGGGAGTAGTAGTAGGGTGGTAAAGAATTGTTACAGACCTGATCCAGAAGGGTAAGACCTTCAGCTGAACGAGGCACGGGTCAGAAAAATACTGAACTTGAGAACTTGATGCTGCCAGCGCACACTGGTTACAGGTGGAAGACGCATGGACCACTGACATGGAAGCCAGGACAAAATTAGTCGGAGTTAGGAGACCCTCAAACACACGTCCGACTGGACAGTAGGCTCTGAAACACTATAGATTGGTAGTCCTACTGGAAAATGAAGCAGGCCCGTGGGAATCCTTGTTGCTTGCTGGATACAGGTTGAATTTAGAAGTTGAAAAGTGCTCTCCTCTACTACAGCCCGGCTGCGGCCTAGATGTGCTCTCTGTGGAATCTCGTGCTTCACTTCTTCCTTCTGGAACTTTCCAGCTCAGACTGATTATTCTAAGGCTGCAAAGAGAGCTCCTCTGATTGGCTGAACCACTTATCCAATCAGGTTACTAGCTGATTAACTCCTTGGTTGCTCTAAACAGTGGGCAAAGTGCAAGAAATATGCAGTTTGGACCACTAGGTGGTGCTAAAATACTGTAGGAGAAGCACACAAGAACAATTGCAATAGAACAGAATAGAGAAATGTCTGGGTTTTATGTATGTGCGCTCACAGTGGGAAACTAGGCGTAGAGCGGTGGACTAGTGAGCGAGTTGTTGTGGCTGTAGGCTGCTCACGAAACAGTTAGACTGGACAAGGTTCTGTTTTGGGCCACTACACAACCATGCTCAAGTCATGCAGGTTACTTTGTGATTAAACTGATGAACATAGTACATGCAGTATATAATCATACCTGCTCCCTTTCTTCTAGGTTGCCTATATTTCCTTGGGCTTGATCTCTGTCATAATGGCTTGTCTAATAAGTGTTGCACAGCCAAAGCAGGCTATCTGGTATACAGGGCTTCACTTCTGGGTTGGATTTCCGGTAAGTATTATAATGTCCCTCTTCCTCGTCTTCCCTGGAAATGTATGAGCTCTTACTGAATCCCTTTCAGATTGCACTTACAATGGGTCCAGCACCTGGCACAAACAGCTGATCGTGCCGAGTGCAGTCTCCTCTAGCCATACACTCAAGGTCAGGTCTGCCAGAGTTGGATTTATAAACAAGCCACTATCATACCCATATGCCATATTATGGATTATAGACAGGGATAATTTCCATGTGACAGTCTGTTAATCCTTTTCCCTAGGGGCTGAACAGATACAAAGAGTGTCTGTCACTCTGGAGGGCCTGTCCTGTGTTACATGAACGACCCGCTGATGTGCATAAGTAGCGGGCAACACTTTATGCACTGTAGGGAATTTGACCACTTACCACCAGGTTTTTCCAGAGATTAAAGCTGAATGTAAGTGTTCCCAGCAGGGGGACATGTTGGGATCCGCTTATTGTAAAAGGACCCATGTAAAAAGTAGGCACTCTTCAAAGAGGAGACAACCCCGTGGCTCAGCAGATTTCAGCCTTTATCTCCACTACGCCGCCTGTGCATAAAAGACTTACCTGCAATAAGACAGACATTGTCATTGAACCATTTTACCTTTTTCACAGCATTCTCAACCCTAATGCAGCTTGCAGGGTTAGACAAATATGGAAATTGCCCTGTACTTCTACCTCTCACAGAGACCCAACTACCTGGCTACAAGTATGTAACATACAGTTACATACCCCCCAACTTTTAGAGATTGCAAAGAGGGACACATCAGGCCACGCCTCTAACCACACCCAAACACATGATATCACATCAAGACACGCCTCTAACCATGCCCACAAACATCCATACCAACTTTTTAGATAACCAAAAAGGGGCACATTTTCAAGATTGTATTAAATATGAAGTAAATTATGTGATATACAGCGAGGAAGCAATCAGATACTTTTTAAAGCAAGATAGTCAGTTTATTGACGCAAATCAATTTCCCTAAGGAAAAAGAGGGACAATTTTAGAGCGAAGAGGGACAGAGGGACAAAGGTTAAACATAGGGACTGTCCCTCCAAAATAGGGACACTTGGGAGGTATGCAGTTATGGTAATATTCCACACAGCACAGGAGTATGGTTCCCACTCTATATTGTGTCGGATGCTGGTCCAAGTACCATCTGAATGTCTGAAGTCTCAATATGAATTGTAACTTTGACAAAAAATGCAGATTTCTGTCAGTACATGATACCTTCCTTATGATGCACAGGAGGAGAATTTGTCTACTTTTTGCACTCTTTCTGCAGCAGATGCAGTCTCTGCTTGCCCTAGTCAGGCAGTGGCTCTCCGAGCACTCCATTTCGAAGGTCTCTAGCCCAGAGCCGTCTTAACAGCATTATGGGCCCCTGGCTAGAACACTGTAGTGGGCCCTACCCAAATACATGACATCACACTAGGTCATGCCTATAGTCACCACCAAACACACCCATATTATGTCTGGACACCGGCAACCTGCAGCCTACAAGACTGATAGGCAGGGAAGGGAGCCTTTGACTCCCTTCTCCACCATGGTTTTTAACTCTGCACATCCTAAAAACACACAAAACGTTAAATAAGCAAAGCTAACCAAGGGATGCAGGGTATGCTGCTTGTATTCCTGAGACCACCTGGGGCTCTATACTTGTGGGGCCCCCGGGCAACTGCCTAGTGTGCCCATTGGAAAAGATGGCCCTGCTCTAGCCCAGAGGTTGTCTTACAGCAGCTGTACATGGGCCTCATACACTGCATACATGCAGGACTTTCAGAAGCTTTCCACGGTCACTGTCTCATCGCAGGCTTTGGTTCTAAACTCTACCACTTATGTCTTTTCCATCCCAGCACCACAGTGTGAGGCTCAGAGTAAGCTAGGGTAAAAGCCAGAATCATCCTCCTTAAAGCTTCCAGCCCAGAGGCCTAAATCATGGTGCCCATAGATCCTGCCAGAAACTGTTGGTGCCATCATGCACACCAGCCATTATCCACACGAATGCACAGTACAGTATGTGCAATACGTAGGGGCAGCATTAGGGATAACAATAAAGGTAACCAAAAAAGGTAAACCTAGAATACTGTAAGGAAGGAAGAGAGATTTAAACTACAGCAAACTACTAGAGTATGCCCTGTTACGGAAATAAGCATCTTAGTCTTCCAAGATAAAAGATGACAGCAGAGAGCGTACAGTGAAGAAAGTAAGTATTTGCTCCCTTGTTGATTTTCTAAGTTTGCCCACTGACAAAGACACGAACAGGCTATATTAACCATCAATACCCCAACAAAAAAATGTGCGGACTAGGGTCTGTCCAATAAATAATTCGGCAACAACTCTCAATAAATACTTCAAATTCACAACACAAAAGAGTTATTTACCTAGTTGAACCCCTAAAACTTAACCTTTAATAAATTACAGTAAAAACTATTCCTATATTCCTATATCTAATATCCCCCCACACAAAAGCCTACAATAAAAACAACAAAAAAAACAAAAAAACAACAAATATTTGGAGCAACCACCCCGATAAGGGCGACCCCAACTAATGTCTCTCTATCCCCTAAATAACCTCAAGATGTCTCATATATATTACAGTTCCTATGCTCTTATAGATGGTATATTGTTATCATCCAAAACACAGATGGTTTCAATATTCTGTCCCAATGTATTTATTATCCTATATATTACAGTTCCTATGCTCTTACAAATGGTATATTATTATCGTCCAAAATACAGAGTTTCAATGTTCTGTCCCAATGTACTTATTGACCTACGCGTTTCACCCCGTAGAGTCGTCGGGGCTCATCAGGGACCACACAGACTGAAGCACTATCAATTGTTTGTGATATACACAGAGCTGCTATATATTCATTGAACAGATTTTATGCATTAGCAAAAGATGTATGATGCAGTAGGCATTCTTATGATATCCTTTACACAATAGAGATCATATTAGAACATCAACACTTATCATCCATATATGATGCTGCTTTCAGATGACAGATATTAACAACTTTTACATCTCACCCATGATATACTCACAAAACCATGCATATACTCTCCAATGTCAAATGCTAACATCGGCCGATAATGTTCCTCAAAGCAAGGATTGCCAGCAGACAGTCCCTTCCTATTCATCAAAGAGAGTCCCTTCCTATTCATCAAAGGAGGAGGATATTAGCTATAGGAATAGTTTTTATTGTAATTTATTAAAGGTTACGTTTTAGGGGTTCAACTAGGTAAATAACTCTTTTGTGTTGTGAATTTAAAGACATGAACAGTCCATAATTTTAAGGGTAGGTTAATTTTAACGTTGAGAGATAGAATATCAAAAATAAAACCCAGAAAATCACATTGTATAAATTATATACATTTTTATGTGCATTTTGCTGAGAGAAATAAGTATTTGATCCCCTACCAACCATTAAGAGTTCTGGCTCTTACAGACCAGTTCGATGTTCCTAATCAATTTGTTACCTGCATTAAAGACCGCTGTCTTGAATAGTTACCTTTATAAAAGACTCCTGTCCACAGACTCAATCAGTCAGACTCTAACCTCTACAACATGGGCAAGACCAAGGATGTCAGGGACAAGATTATAGATTTGCACAAAACTGGAATGGGCTACAAAGCCATAAGTAAGACGCTGGGTGAGAAGGAGACAACTGTTGGTGCAATAGTAAGAAAATGGAAGAAATACAAAATGACTGTCAATCGACATTGATCTGGGGACCATGCAAGATCTCACCTCGTGGGGTATCCTTGCTCACAAAGGAAGGTGAGAGATCAGCCTAAAACTACATGGGGGGGAACTTGTTAATGATCTCAGGGCAGCTGGGAGCACAGTCACCAATAAAACTATTGGTAATACATTACGTGCAGGCCCATCTGAGGTTTGCCAATGAACATCTGGATGATTCTGTGAGTGATTGGGAGAAGGTGCTGTGGTCAGATGAGACAAAAAATGAGCTCTTTGGCATTAACTCAACTCTTCTTTGGAGGAAGAGAAATGCTGCCTATGACCCAAATAACTCCATCCCCACTGTCAAGCATGGAGGTGGAAACATTATGTTTTGAGGGTGTTTCTCTGCTAAGGGCACAGGACTACTTCACTGCATCAGTGGGAGAGTGGATGGAGCCATGTACTGTAACATCCTGAGTGACAACCTTCTTCCCTCCTCCAGGACATTAAAAATGGGTCGTGGCTGGGTCTTCCAGCAAGACAATGAGCCAAAACATAGAGCCAAGGCAACAAAGGAGTGGCTCAAAAAGATGCACATTAAGGTCATGGAGTTGCCTAGCCAGTCTCCAGTCCTTAATCCCATAGAAAACTTATGGAGAGAGATGAAGCTCTGAGTTGCCAAGCTGCAGCATCAAAATCTTAATGATTTAGAGATAATCTGCAAAGAGAAGTGGACCAAAATTCCTCCCAACATGTGCGCAAACTTCATCATCAGCTACAAAAAACATCTGACTGCTGTGCTAGCCAACAAGAGTTTTGCCACCAAGTATTAAGTCTTGTTTGCCATAGTAATCAAATACTTATTTTTCACTGCAAAATGCAAACAAATTTATATAATTTATACAATGTGATTTATTTTGATATTCTATCTCTCAATGTTAAAATTAACCTGCCCTTAAAATTATGGACTGTTCATGTCTTTGTCAGTGGGCAAACTTACAAAATCAGCAAGAGATCAAATAATTATTTCCTTCAGTGTACATAGGGGTTTATTATATGGCAACTATAGGGCTCGGATCAGCATCCAGATTAAAATTGTCTTCTATTACAAAAATCAATCTTTTTATAATACAATGCATAAAGGCGGATACCAGGCGGATACACGTAGGTTACAAATGTATACAAGGTAGGTACAAAGGTATACAAGAAGAGGACAATCAAATCTAAAACTCAGTACTTAACATGGGCACCAGTATTATAGAATAGTTTTTGGGCCATCGGGATGTATTTTCTGGGTGTAAAAAAATAAATAAAATAAAAATAGTACCTTGCCCTATGAATGTTAGAGTGAATTTATTTACCTATTGTACTTTTCTGTTTGCGGAAAAACGTTTTTTCCATTTTTATTTTTTTTTTAAATATCAATCTCTTGCCCCTTTCTTCACAGATCCTTGTATCCGGAGTGCTGAATCTTGTGGCTTACAAGTTTCCAAAGAAATACTTGGTAAGTGTTGGCGTTTTTTCAGAAACTCGGTTGCCATATTACTTCTAAAGAACGCTCCTGCCTTCTTCTCACATATGACGGAGCTATATAAAGAGACGATACCTGTAGCTTGGAGGGTTTAGTTGAGATCTCCATACTGCATTAGTAAGAGAATCGCTACATTTTTGTATGTGGTATGTCACTCATTTTGTCTCTTCTCATTTACTCTCATAGATGGCCCTCTCCTTCATTTCCCTTCTGGTCAACTTTGGAGTATGTATTGCGGGAATAGTCATTACAGTTAGTGATCTTCAAACCTTTGGATGGTGGGCACCCGATCCACAAGTCTGTTATAATCTTCGTGATGGACGTAGAGACTACTATGGAGGAACAAAGGCTCCAACATACGACTATGGATACGGGTATGGATATGACCTGGAGAAATGCAAAGAGGGGATGCAAAAATGCAAGGTAACCACTTATTTCCAACACTAACATCCATGCTGCCATGGCATCCTTGCTGAGAAATGTTTAGAAGTTTGTAATCTTGCTTTGGCTAAAAATTTAGTTTTTTAATATTTACTTTTTTTGGTTGCTCACAGCAACATAGTACCAACATATTCTGCAGTGATGTACAAAGATCCACACTTACATATCAATCCCTCCCCGGCTTCGGTTCTCGCACCATAGGACCAAATCTACAGGAAACCAATTAACCCATCAGTATGTTTTTAGAGAATTAAATTGGAGGTCCCAGAAGAAACCCACACACACTGGGAAAATATTGAAACAGAGCTAACCACTGAGCCACCAGGGTAATACTAAATAATAAAAAGCAGCATTTAAAGGGGTTTTGCCAAGAAGCAAGTTCCTCACCTAACAGGCTGATACTCCCCTCTTGAGGCTTGAAAAAAGGGGAGTTGTGTTTCTGTGTATAAAAAAAAAAACAAGTACCTCCTCTGTGATGTCATCACTCCACCTCCCATGCACGTTCCTGATACTCAGTCTCTGTAGTTGAGCAAACATGTTTGGCTAATCCACTGTATTGTGCTCAAGCTCTAAGGGTTTTGTTTCTCCCTCTTATCTGCTCAGGAGAGAAGATAAGCTCCGAGCAGGCAGCGTTCTTTCATTTGTTCACAAACTGATGCAGGGAGGAGGTAGGAGGGCTGTGCAGGGAGCCAAGGAGCATCTGCATGCTTACTCAGATAATTACATTACAATCAGTGGATTCTCTATACAGCAGACATAGGATCTTTTCTCCCCAGTCCCTTCAAAGCTGTTCATGTCCCCTGCCATCAGATAAGAAGTGCAAACAACGCAAGCGGAGCCAGATCCGCTTCTGGTCGTATCTAATGTAAACTGTCAGGAAACTAAGGAAATATAAGGAAGGCTGTAGCTCTCACATGATTCACTTTTTTAATGACATATATTTAGAAAAGTGATACCCATTTTGGAGGATCCCACGTCAACATTAGATCGTGGGAAAACCCCTTTAAGGGTGACATGTATTAACGGGGCTGTGCCAGATATCTGGTGTCTTTTCAGTCCGATATCAGGCACAGCCCCGTTCGCTGCTCTGAAATCCCTCCCACATGCCGCCCCTGGGCGCGTTACATAGCGCAAGCAGCACTCTGTAATGCGCCTGATTTCGGGAGGCGTGCAGGAGGCGGGGCGCACTAGAACCGTACGAAGCTATAGATTTATAGCTTCGCTTCGGCATTTCTAGGCACATTACTGCTGGAACAGGTAAACCATTTTCAAAGTGGTTTACCTGAGCCAGAAATGTCGTATTGGTGCTAGAATGCGCCTGATTTATGACCTGCAGTAGATCAGGCTCATAAATCAGACGCATTCTAGGCTATTATAATGCGCATAAAAATTGTCGCCCGGGCGACAAAAATCACACATGTCGCTCGCCCTAACTGTATGTCTGCCCCTTTTTTATAGGTCTAGAAACACCATAGCTTAATGAAAGTGGCATCTGTGGTACAGAAAATATTACACTAAAGTGTAAAAATAGAAAAGTAACCATATTAATATGTCAAGAAGATCATCCCTTCAGGACAACCACCATCTTTATAAAGTGGCTTCCACTTTGGTCCCTGTATACATGCTAAAAATCTGGTGGATCCATCCTGTACAAGTATTACATGAGGAAGTGTATGGCCCCTCTCAGTGACTCTTACCCCATTTGCCCCTCTGTTCATTCTGAGATTTCGCAGTTACTGTTTGTGATGGCTTGGTGCATATTTTCTTGTATGTAGGCCATCCTTTACCATTGTTATATACGTCCTGTGTGTAATATATAGGTGTTTCTCCTTTCCAGACCTTTACACTGTGCTTCATCGTTATGAGCCTGCTGGTAATGATCTGGGGGCTTTGCCTCACCGTCCTTAGCGTGGGCTGCAGGGTGAAGGCATGCTGCAGTTCCTGCACACTGGAGGTAAGTGGTGCAATATCGCATGACTACTGAATGGTTATGATCCTGCAATGGGGGAAGGGCAGATATTACCACAATATGGCCACTGCGTGAGCCCAGTGATACAATATTAGGAGGTAATGAATTTATTCCCACTGGCTAATGATTCTGTGACTTGTAACTTCTCACCTTGGGGCAACTCAGTAACTTCCAGCTGATGCCAGATTCCTAATTTACCGACAGATAAGTTCAGAACCATCCTACAACCATTACCTAGTAACTTGCTCACCACAACTGCCCCCCCCCCCCCCCCTTCCATAATCCTATTGGGGAGCACTACAGCCATATGGGAGCGTTCCTCACCTTAAAGGATGCAGCCTGTCCATGTATTACATGGTGGCCATTCACTTAAACTGTGTAGTTGGCCACAACTTCCCCGAGCTAATCTCAGTGTGTTTCAAGATCTGGATCTGTGATAATCAGTTTATTGGTGAAACCGCTTTATTTAAAAGGAATTGTCTGGATAAGAGAACCCCTTTTAGTTGAATTCCATTCCACTAGTTTAATATTTGCTACCTTGTTGCTGTATAAGACAAACTCTCTGTGACGTCACCAGTTCCTTCCTAGAGGCCCTTGCACACTGTAGACCATAGTCGACTGATTTTATCAAGACTGACCGACTGTCTATTGCGTTTGAGAGCCTCTGACTCTCTCCAGAAAGCCATGTTGAATTCAATGGCGGATCCTTTTTGTAGAGATAAGGCGATGCCACATATGTAAGGAGGGGGCAGAGGTGTCTGTAGTATCTTTCCCTAATCCCCACATTTGAAAAATCAGCTCAGCCAAAAGCTGTTGGGTTCCATGACCAAACGTGAGAGGTTTAGTGGATGCTCCCTTTTGGGTTTGGACATCTAGCTTGTGCAATAGCAAGAATTTCCTGAGGAGGAAGGGGCACTACTATACACGACTGGGAGCACATTCTAAATATCTAAATCACTCTTCAGCATTTACTACCACAATTCCCTGTTGAGAACCTACATGCACAAACCTGCAGGGGACGCTTTTAAGTCCTTTCTCTCTTTGGCGGGTTACACGCTTGTTTTCGCCTAAACAGAATACATGGGCAACTTTAGAACTGGTAAAGATCTTGTCTTGTCCTGTTCGCTGCTCCATTCTCTTTTCACGGGTTTTTTATTTTTATTTTTTTGTCTAAGGCCAATGTGTTAATTTCTGGCTCTATTATTTAGGAGGCCTGATATGTGGTCTGCATTCATTTTAGGGTGTGCTGAATGTACTATTTGTGATTCAAATGCTATAGATTGGGATTATAGGTGTTATTGTGTTATAAAGGAGGGAGGCGTGAGGTGAGTGTTTTTTTTATTTTTAAATTTCCCATATTTTTCTTCTCAAATGATGGGAAATAGACATTAGATTATAGATAACAATATATTACATCTGTGCTTTTGTCACTGTTCAACTAGTTATCCATCACATTGTATCTTGATATTGCTATCTGAACAAGGAGGAGGTTGGGGGTCAGGAATCTGTTTCTGTGTCGGGGCCCATGCACCTTGGTCATGGCTGGGTGTGCAATTGGTTAATTTTGTGGGTCTTCGTACCCATCTTTGTGTTAGATATCCTTATCAGGCTAAGATACGCTGTCAGGGTCCTCTCTCCTTCCCTATCAGCGTATTACTTGGTGTTATTGTGTTTGTCTTATATTATGTACCTGAACCCCTTGGCTTGTACAGAGCTCTGGAATTAATGGTGCTGTAAAATAAATAATAATATTTAAGTACTAATTTTTTTTTTTTTCTCTTTTTTTTTTTTTTATTATCTTTTTTTTTTTACAGAGAACTGAGGAGAAAGACGAGGCTCTGATAAAACCTGATCCTGCTGATGACATCATCATCGCCTAAGAGGAGATGTGGCATAATCCAGTAATTATAGGCTAGTTTCAAATCGCATGATGTAACTGGGGACAATGTTATTGTACTTGGAGTTATTAGACTTGTTCTTGATTTACAAAATACGGCAACACATGTTAAAGACAGTTTGTAATGTTCACTCCTACTTCTTATCTCTCTTCTTTCCTCCCAGATGTCAGCAGGTTTTCATGTTTGTTCAAGTTCTCTCCACTGCATATAAAGGAACTGACCACTATGGCTTATTGTCCTAATAATGCAAACATTAAAGGGGTTGTCTCACACCAGTTCATTTTACCTCAGTCCTGTTTCCTCATTTTTTGAATTCAGAGGCATGTTTACTGGCCTCTGCTGGCTAATCAAGCTGCTGAGGACAACAGGTCTGTAGCTATAGCGGCCAGTGCTGGCAGCCTATCAGGAGAGATCAAACAGGTCTGTAGCTATAGCGACCTGAGAAGCTGATGGAGCCCATACAAGAGGGGATATCTAGGAATAGGTAGGACACTGTTAATGGACATATATTGCAGAGTGACTTGTTTTTACATAAAAAGCAATTTTTGTAGTGAGACAACCCCTTTAATGAAAATAAAAATTCCATAAATCTGGGAAAAGGGGCAGAAATATTCCCTTGCCAGTATAGCATGAAAAATGATCCGATAGTCCAGCACTGTGGGGCGAGTGTGTAGTCTGATTAGGAGGAAGGAAATGTAAAGTCAGACTCTTTGGCTACACTTTACAGCTCGATGCTGGCGTTTCCGTCAGGCCTAGGAGCGCTTCGCCATGTTGACATTATTACAGTGGCACTTTTGAGAGATATCACCTCAGCAATAAGATCATTAAGATTGCCGCCCAAAGCATCTGCCCACCCTGCCACCATTGTATCCTCCTGTGCCAAGTTGTGGAATCAGACTACCTGCCTCTGCCTATGACAAACCCCATTACTTTGAGTTTGTGAGTTACTTCCAGTGGTCCAGAGTGGTGCAAGTGATCTGATGATGTAAGCAATCTCTTCCTGCTAACACCGCTATCAAAATGGAATATATACTTGTTAATTGTGGCTTGTTTTTACCACTGTCTTTGCACTCTATAATAAAAATTGTCACATTTTTGCACACCTTTAATTTTTGTGATTTTATTTAATGAACCAGCAAGATCACATCACTGATATCAGATCAGTGTGAGACACCAGACCACCTGTCTCGGGGAAAGAGAGCCTTCATCACTATAGGGATAGTTATTACATTGATATTTTTAGTTATTAAAGATGTCTTCCCAGACTGTCCTGCAGAATCTTGACCAAATCTATCAAGTGACTGCTGCTGCTTCTGATGGCTCTCTGCTCTTCCCCTCCCTTCTCTTGAATCAGGGAGGGGAGAAGGTTGTACATGATCAGAACGGGGAGAGCATCCAGGAAGGGGCTTACACTGGCTAGAGATAGAAAGGAAAGCTTGCATGTCAGTTTACAGGGGGTAAACAGTATATGTAAAAGTATAAGAAAAAGAAGGCCCCCCGGGAACTTGAAAACCCAAAACAGAGCTCACACCAAAATTATTACGGGGAGGACCCCCCCAAACCATGATGAAAAAAACTAAGAGGAGCTCCCAAGTTTTTTTGCAAAAAGATTTCAGTCTAAAACTCAGCACAACTTGTTTACTTGAAGTAGCCACTACAATATGAAAGGAAAAAAACAATAATTTTTTTTTCCTTCTCCGACGTGCCCCACGGGTTTTAGGTAAATATTCCAAAAGCCATTTGAGAAGAAATTAAAACTTGTCAAGCTTGAAGTTATCGATAAAACAAGTTGTGCAAACATGGACGGCAAATATTTATTAAAGGTGGAGAAACGAGACTGGAGATTCCTTGGAGCATGAAGCAGGCAAGATCACTGGTTTTACAGAATAGGGCAATCATGGCATTGTCTTACCTCACGTCACAGAACACACCAGAGATTTTACTTGGCCTTTGACCCATTACCACTATTTGATGTGTTGTATGAACGTATTCATATGTATGTGGTGGTGGTGTGTATTTATTATAATATATATTTTTTTATTTTATAAGTATATATATATATATATAAATTTAAAAATTATATTTTATAATTTGTGTGTGTGTTCATGTAATTTATAGTAGGGTGGAGGGTCAAATTTGGCGCAACAACATGAAACCATGATCCACTCCCGTACAACGGTTCAGGCGGGTGGGGTGGAAAGGTGGGGGGAATTTTTTTTTGGGGCACTCTTTGGGCCCCTTTTGTACCAATTGAGCATCTTGCAACCCCCAAAAGCCTACCTGAGTATTGTTGCTGCCCCATGTCCATCCCTTTATGCCACAATGCCCCCAACATCGATGGAAAACTCTTCAGAATAATGGCCAGTCAAAAGTGGAATCATCTCAGATGGTTTTTTGGGGAACATAAAATGAGTTTCACTATACTCAAAGGGCCCCCTCCACAGTCACCAAATCTCAACCCAATAAGCATCTTTTGGGGTTTTTGGTGGAACGGGAGATTGCTCATGGATGTGCACCCGACAAATCTGCGGCAAACTGTGTGATGCCATCATGAAATAGGGACCAAATCTCTGGGAATCTTCCAGCCCTTGTTGAATTATGCCACAAAAATTGGGCAGTTCGAAGCATAAGGGGGTCCAACCCCCGTTTCACGGGTCCCTAATAAAGGGGGCCGGTGAGTGTATATGTGTAAATATAAAATATTTTAAAATATTTTTTATTGGCAGAATATATAAAAACAACCATGCATATTTGGAAAAAGTAATTTTTAAAAATGGGGGGGTTTTTTTTTTATCGGGTGATTTCAATTGTGAGGACAGAAACTAAAAAAAAACAAAAAAATAAATGGTATGACTTTTAAAAAATTTAATTTGCGTTTTCTTGCTGAAATAAGTATTTGTTTCACCCACCAACCAGCAAAAATTCGGGCTCCACAGCCCTTTTCTTTTTTTTTTTTTTTTTTTTTTAAAAGTATCCCACTCCCTCTTTTACCTTATTTAAATTTGTTCTTTTAAACTTGTTGTGTGTGTTGAAAATTAATATGTAAAATCTGTATAAATGTGTGTTATTTCCCACGCACTGAATAATATATCCAATCCAAAATGAACAGTGGGATCAGTAGCAGGAGCATGGTTGATACCCATAGCTGGATTATTGGGACAATGGCTGGAATCGGAAATGAATCAGATCCTGAAAGTTTAACTTTTTAGATGCTGTGGTCAATAACACTGGTATCTGATTGGGGTTCCATCCCCCACCTGGATGCAATTTTGGGTTTCCAGGGGGTTTTTAAAGTCTGTAATCTTACCAAATCTATTAGGACGGTCAGCATTGGGAAATTTTTTCATAAAAAGGTTTTTCCCCACAGTGAATAACTTTTAAAATCTAGGGAAAGGTAAAAGAAGAATATTACCAAATACATTGCTGTTTTGATTTTGCTATGTTCAGGAGGGACGGAAAATTTTCTTAGGTGGGGGCCCCAATTTCTTTAAAAAAAACGATTCGGCACTTCGCCAAAATTTTTCCGTCAAAAAAGTTTTTGGTCCCCAATTACTTTGGGACGAATCGCGTTAAGAAACAGTTTTCCAGGGTGCACAAGCCTGCAGGGGTGCTTAAAAAAACGTTGTGCCAGCTTAAATATGCAGAGGGAGCTTGGGTTTGGTCTTCATACAATGCTGTGTTTTAGTAGTGGCATACGCCGCCCTCTTAGAATCCTTTACTATAAAAATTCCCTGGGGCCCTTTAAAAGGGGGAAAATGACCAAAAAACCGAACGGGAATGTACCTGATAAAAGTATGCCAGCGAAAGCTGGGAAAAAAAAAAGCCAGAGAGTCGGTCAACAATAGTGACAAGTGTGGAGGTGACGGCGGCAGCAGCATGAGGTCAGACAGGGGACAAAAGACATTTTGAGGAGGGAAAAAAAGAGTAGGCCCCAGAGTGGCAAATGACACAGTGTGGAGGGCACGGCGCAGCAGCATGGGTCAGAGAGGGGGACAATCTTTCTGGAGGGGGCAAAAAAACTGGGTAGGCCACAAGTGGACAAGACAAGTGTGGGGGTCACCGGGCAGCAGCAGCAAGTCAGGCAGGGCAAAGACTTCTGGAGGGGCAAAAAAAAATAGAGGGCCCCAGAGTGGGGACAAGACAGAGTAGGTCAAGCAGCAGCCCGCTGCTGAGGTCAATGGCACAATACACGTGTGGGAAAAGGCAGCAGCAGCATGAGGTCAGACATGGCACAATGACACAGTTGGAGGTCATGGCAGCAGCAATGAGGTCAGAGAGGGCACAATGACACAGTGTGGAGGGCACGGAAAGCAACAACAGCAGCAGCATAAGGTCAGAGAGTGGCACAATGACACAGTGTGGAGTTGACGGCATCAACAGCAGCAGCAGCAGCAGCATGAGGTAATAAAGTGGCACAATGACAGAGTGTGGAGGTGGGTGACAATACCAGTCCCTGGTAAAGATGGTTGGTGGCAGATGGAGAAACTGTCAGCAGAGGTGTTGCATCAGGCGGGTGGCGGCATCAGAATAGTGGCTGAGGCAGGTAGTTTGAACCCAGACTCATTTCTCACAGTTTGGGTGAAGCGTCATGGCTGATGTAGTCTGACGCCTAAGGCTTTGGGGTGTTGAAATCCTGGCCGATCCACGCCTGATTCATCTTGACAAAGGTCAGTCGTTCCACATTTCCTGTGGACAAGCGGGTTCTCCTTGGGGTAACGATGGCCCCCGCCGCACTGAACACCCGCTCTGATGCCACACTACTGGCCGGGCAGGACAGCTTCTCCACTGCAAACTCGGCAAGTTGCAGCCACACATCCAGTTTGGCTGCCCAGTAGTCCAGCGGATCTTCTAACTGGGGTGGAAGAGTGCTGTCCAAGTAGGCCACCACCTGTTGGTTCAGGGACTGCTCCAGGTCCTGCTGCTGCTGGCGACTACCCTCCTCACTAGGCGGGTGAAGGAAGCTGCTCATCAGTGACTCCAGACTTAGGTTGCTGCTGATGGAGCTGGTACTGCTCCTACCCCCCCACCTTCCCCCAGCAGCCGCGGCAGTAGTACGTGAGCGCTGAGGAACCCCCCCGGTCAGACCTGTCAGAGGAGGGACAATGCCGCACATAGGCAGCGGCCAACTGACTGCGGAGGATTTCTCTATAGTATTTGAGTTTGTCCTCCCTCTCAATAGCTGGGAAAAAGGCTCCCATTTTGGACCGTTAGCGAGGGTCCAATAGGGTGGAGAGCCAGAAGTCATCCCTCTGCCGGATGGTGACTATTCGGCTGTCACTAGCCAGGCAAATCAGCATGCTGCGGGCCATCTGCACAAGTGACTCCGAGGGGCTCCCTGCCTCCATCTCTAATGTATACTGCCACGGTGCTTGCGGGTCATCTGCCTCGTCTTCCTCATCTCCATCTACCTCCTCCAGCTGCTCCTGCTCCTGCTCTCTTGTCACCTGGGTAGAAAATCCACTAATTTCACCAGACAATGCTTCTGCTCCAATGTTCTCCTCCTCCATTTCAGTCCCCACCGGACTCATGTGGCCGCGAGATGTAGTCGCCACGTCTCCAGTCCCCTGCCCAGACAGATTTTTCAGCATCTGTTCCAGGACATGAAGCAGTGGAATGACGTTATTCATCCCGTAGTCCTGGCGACTGACAAATAACGTGGCCTCCTCGAATGGCCTCAACAAACGGCAGGTGTCACGCATGAGCTGCCACTGGCTGACATCAAAGTTACACAGGGGAGTACTCCTGTCCGCCTGGATCATCAAAAAATCGTTACTGGCCTTTCTCTGTTCATACAGTCGGTCCAACATGTGCAGGCTGGAATTCCAACGGGTGGAAACATCGCATATCAGAGTGTGTTGGGGAAGGCCGTTCTGCTGCTGCAACTCGAGGAGGGTGTTCCTGGCTTTGTAGGAATGGATGAAGTGCATGCACAGTTTCCTGGCCATTTTCAGAATCTTCTGAAGATCGGTGGAAGACTTCAGGAACCTTTTCACAACCAGTTTGAAAACATGCGCCTTGCAGGGCGCATGGACCATCCCTCCTCGGTGCAGCGCGGACACCATGTTACTCCCATTGTCCGTCACCATGGTTCCGATTTGCAGTTGGCGCGGAGAAAGCCACTCATCGATTTCTTGCTGCATGACGCGGAGCAGTTCCTCCCCTGTGTGACTTCATTCGCTGAGGCAAGCCAGGTGTAGAAATGCGTGACACCACTGTACCCTACACATGTGGTATGATGGACAGTACTTGTGGAGGCTGAGATGGTGGTGGTGGTGGAGGAGGAAGCGGACATTGTCGCAGGAGCCGCAGTTTGACAACTTGGAGGAGAAAGCAGCATCTCCTGTCCAAGTTGTTGGTGTGGCTGGGCAGGAAGCACATTCACCCTGTGGGCTGTAAAGGACATGTACTGGCCCTGACCGTAGTTACAGCTCCAGACGTCTGCGCTGCCATGAACCTTGGAACAAACCGATAAGCTCAAAGACTGGCCCACTTTCTGTTCTACATATTTATGAAGTGCTGGTACTGCCTTTTTGGAAAAGAAATTACGGCATGGAACTCACGGCTCGGCACAAGCCATTAGTTCTCTGAATGGTGCAGAGTCCACCAATTGGAAAGGGAGGGACTGCAGTACCAACAACTTGGACAGGAGCACGGTCAGCTGCTGCACCTTAGGATGGTTGGACGCATACTGTTGTCTCTTTGCAATCGCCTCGCTGAACGACTGCTGGCGCCATGAGTAACGAGGACCAGGAGCATCTGGACCGGGAGATGAAGGCAAAGAGAAACAGCTCCCTTCTGCAGAGGTGGTGGATCCTTGACTGGCTGCAATGGCATGGCGCTGCTGCGGCGGCAGGATGGACCATCACATCTGAGCCACGTTTCTCTCAGGCCACCGGATGGTGACGCTGCATGTGTTGACGCAGGGCTGTGGTGCCAACGTTGGCTCCCTGGCCACGCTTCTCTTTCTGCCCACAGATTCTACATATACCCATATTCGGCTCCTCCGGTGTCTTAGCAAAGAACTGCCAGACCGCCGAGTATCTGATTTTACTGCTAACACTCCGCACTGAGTGACTACTACCGCCGCTGCCTCGCTGAGCCCCTTTGCCGCTACTTTCTTGAACCTGCAAAGCCGTTTTTTTACCCCGTGGCCGCTTGGCTCCCGACCTCACACTGCTGCTACCCTGCTGACTCACGGCCACACGACCCACTTGCTGGCTGCGCCTCTGCCTAACGCGCAAGCTGACGCCCTCTTCTCCTGACGATGATGAAGCCCTTGCTTCACCCGGCTCCCCAATGCGGTCGGCTACATCATCATCTATTTGTGTTTCATCGTCACTGCTGTCCTCATCTCCGGTCTTGGTATGCAGAGGCTGACCCCTCACAACATGACCTCCCATGCCACTCTCCACATCTATACTATGCCGCCTAGTGCAAGAAGCAGGGGATATTGGCCCCATTTCTTCGCTGCCAAGTAGCTTCTGACTGCCCTCCTCAAATTGTTCATCCTCGCTATATAGTGGCGCTGAGCCCAGACCACATAGTAGATCTCTGGCTGAGGGAACCGGATGGGACAGAGGCGGGTTGAGGACAGGTGAGGGCCGCTGACCCGCTCCCGGGCCATGCCAACTAAGGGTTGTGTCTGACAATCCCACCGACTCTTGGCTGGGGTTGTTAGATGTCATCTGGGAGGAAGTGGATGACCTAGTCAACCAATCAAGAATCATTGGGTTGCTGAACAACACACGGCCGCTAGATGACAGCGGCAGTTGTGGCCTCACCGAGTGACCCCTGCTGCGACGTCCCCTTGCTGTGCTGCGACCTGGGCCTGCTCCAGGAATGTTTGTGCCACTGCCACTCGCAGGTGAAGAGCCTGCCACCTCTCTGTCTGACATACTGTTTGTTCTAAAATGTACAGACACTGTTTGATGAAGATATCTGTATATGATAAATACACACCCTGTATTTGACTCCAAATGAACCCACTAAGAAGCTTGGGTAAATTGCACTCCACAAATGAGCAGGAAAAATTGACTTGTATTTAAAACTCTGTGTATTTTACTGAATATAAAAGCACAAACAGGCTTAATTAACCTTCGGATATGAATTATGCTACAGAATTTCTTTTGTGGCGGTGAAAAAGAAAGTTTCTTTTACTGAGTAAAACTGCAGAAAAATACTTAGTTAACCCTTGGATGTAAATTGCGCAAAAGAATTGAGCAACCAAAAACCACCAGCTTTGTAGCGTGTTACAATGGCGTGTATTTTACGGTACACAGCAAGAGAAAAACTTGTAATTAACCTTCGCTTGTGAATTATGCTACAGGAAAAATGTCTTTTTTGCCGGTGAAAAAGACGGTTTCTTTTAGTCACCACAGCAGCAGAACAACGCTTAATTAACCCCTGGATGTAAATTGTGCAAAAGAATTGAGCAGCCAAAAACTACCAGCTTTGTAGCGTATTACAATGACGTGTATTTTACGCTACACAACAAGAGAAAAACTTGTAATTAACCTTCGCTTGTGAAATATGCTACAGGAAAAATGTATTTTTGGTGGTGAAATAAACATTTTCTTTTAGTCACCACAGCAGCAGAACAACGCTTAATTAACCCATGGATGTAAATTGCGCAAAAGAATTGAGCAGCCAAAAATGAAGTGGTATTTGGATTGTAAAAACGCTATTTCTTTAAATGAATACAACAGGAACAGGCTTAGATCACCCTTGGATATTCAATGTGCTGTGAGCAGATAGCATTTAAATGTATATGCAGCTGCAGTGGACGCACACTGGATTTCAGATCCAATACCCCAAAAAATCAGAAATAGAACATTAAGAGAAGCAGTCTCTGAGACAAGCTGAGACACCCCACAGAAATCGCTGTATAAAAATCAATTCTTCAGTAAGAGCTATTACAAGCAGCCGCGGCAGCACCTTCCCTAATCAGTACAGTGAGAGCGGTATGAGCTCCCAGCGTCGTGCCCGAACTTATAGGCCTCGTTCACACGGCTTATTTCAGAACGTATTTACAACGGATTGCCGATCGTAAATACGTTCTGAAATCAGTTGAAAATCAGTTGCAAATACGTGCCACTAAGTGTGGCACGTATTTGTAACTGATTTCCCGACGGATTCACCATCTACAATCATTGTAGGTGGTGAATCCGTCCGGAAATAATTGACATGTGAATTGTTTTTCCGTCCGGATTGCCGTCGTCAATCCGCGGCGGCAATCCGGAACGGAACTATGCGTCGTGTGAACGACGAGCCGTATTTTCTATTGAAATCAATAGAAAATAGGCTGTGACTTATTTTGGACGGATTTGCCGACGGATTGACGATCGTCAATCCGTCGGCAAATACGCGGCGAAATAAGCCGTGTGAACGAGGCCATATAGTGCGGTGATGTCACAGAATCCCGCCGGTCTCTGATTGTCTTCACCTCTGCACATGTCATGCAGGCTATGCCTTTCTTCCTCCCAGAGTGCTTCGCCCCATGTAACGCCATGTGCTCGCAGCCATTTTATCAATCAAAAGCACACTTCGTTCACCCGAAGTACCCCAAAGTTCGACTTCGTTCCGAACCAAAGTTTTCCTGAAATTCTAAATGAATTCCACTTCGTTAGAATCAATTCGCCCATCTCTAATTCTATCTACTGCCAGTGTACACAGGTTTCTCTTGGTTACCAACCACCTCTAATTGCTCTATCATTGCATCAATAATAATCTTTATTTATATAGCGCCAACAAATTCCGCAGCACTTGACAATGTAGAGGGTATGATTACAGACAAAATACAGAAATTACATAATAAAAGCTACTTACAGATGAGACACAAGGTATGAGGGCCCTGCTCGCAAGAGCTTACAATCTATAAGAGCTCCAAGCTGCTCTCCGACAATGTTGAGTCACTCTCTGCTGAGTTTTAGCTGTAGCACAAAAGCTTGTTTAGTTCAGTTAATGATGAGCTTTGATCCTTAAGGTACTTTCACACAGTGCGTTTTTTGGTGTCTGGTTTGTTTTTGCAGAAATACACACCATTAATTGCTGTGCATTTCTGCAAAAATAGTGTGTGAAAGCACCTGTAATGTTCTTTAGCTTTATGCACTACCGATTATAAATCTCACTAACAGACATAGCAGAACTGAAATGCCAATCACTGCTATAGACCCACCCACATCTTAACCAGATAGTGTGAATCTGAAACTGGCTGCAGCTCTGTGAAGCAGTATGTAATCACAACCCCTTTAAAGGGTTGTCTCACTACAAAGATTAGCTTTTAACATGTAGGGAACAGTAAATGAAGACATTTTCCAAATATATTGCTTTGTTTATTTTTCTTTGTTGAGGAGGGTTCTGTAGGAGACCGATCTGTTTGGCTGTGCCCTCCCATGCTATTTGTCTTATCTGATAGCAGGGATGATGTCAGCACACAGAACTGCCAACATCTTGAGAGCTTGAGTGTCATCTGATCTTACAAACAAAGGAGTCTAATTACTACTGTTTACTTTAGCTCTGAAGCTCTGGACTTAAGAGCAGGATATTTTTATCTAATGTCAGAGTAATTAGCAGACCTTTGAATAACAAAGCTGGTATGCTATTTACCCCTGGCCAGGAAGAGACAGAAAGCATGAATGAAAGCTGCTCTGTGAAACAGTGTGGTGAGACAACTCCTTTAAGTCCCCAAGATGGGGGAAACAAATGTTTTATAAAATATTTTTTAACAAATAACACAAAAAAAATTGCTTTTTTCCCTTCATAAAAGGGGGAAAAAGCATAAACTATATAATCCTGTGTCCATAATGACTCAATCTATAATGCAGCATGGTAAACAGCATAAAAATGGTTGCAGAACTGTCTTTTTTTTTCCCCAAAAAATAGAATAAAAAGTGATCAAAAGGTTATATGTACCCCAGAATGATACCAATAAAAACTATGCTACATTTTGCAATAAGCAAGCCCTATATACACCAAAATAGTAAAAATAATACGTCTCTCTATAAACAAGTGCTCTTTTTACCACGTTGATGCCAAAAATTTAAGTTATATGGCCTAAAATTCTGGTCCTTGATTCTTAAAGTCTATGGACATTTTTATTATGGCAAAATGGTTTGAAATATATGTTAAGGTACTTTGTGTACAAAAAATGGTACAAAGTTTTAGTCTAAGTTTAATTCCTTCATTCATTTGAGACCCTATAATATATTTAATTTGTAGCTGCTCCTAGTTTCAGAATTTCTCATGTGGGGGTATTATTCTTGTAATATATGTTGTACATAAGCATTTGGTGATTAAAAGTTGTCGCGGGTGGTCCCGCTCCTCGGCCCGCCCCGTGTCCGCCCCCCCGGGTGTTTGCCGGGGTCTGGTGGCGCCGCTGGCCGTGGGACCAACGGTGGGTCCGCAGCGCTCACAGACTCACCTGACCTCGTTTCTGTCCCGTCCGCGCCCTCTGCCGGCCGAGGCGTGCGTGCCCGTTCCTTAAGGCGCGCGCGCTCGTTCTCGGAAATTTTTAAAAGGGGCCCACGCCCCCGGTAATTGGCTAATTGCCGGGCGCTTCCCCTATTTAAGGTTACGCTCCACAATCACTCCTTGCTGGATCTATGTTGCCCCGAGCCTTAAAGAAAGCGTTCCTCAAGTGTATTCTCGCCTTACCGTGTACCAGACCCTTTGCTCCGTTTCTCGACTCCGAACCTCTGCCGCCTGTCCTGACCTTCCTGCCTGTCCACGACCATGAACCATTGCCGCCAGCCCTTACCTTACATCCTGCCCACGACTACGATTATTGGATTGCGATTCTGTACTACGCTGCACCTCGCTGCCACCGCAAGCAAGTCACGTCAGGGGTTAGCGACCTGGTAGCCTCACGCCGCAGCAAGCCATCCCACTTTGCGGCGGGCTCTGGTTTGAAAACCGGGGCTACTTAGACCCCCGCTCCCCTGGCGTGGCTTAACTATCATCGCTTGCGGTGGCCCAGAGGACCATACCCAGCCGTTACAGTTAGATTCCAGCCATGGATCCCCCAAGAGTCCCTGCCAAGTCTAGCGGATCTCACGAACATTGTCGCCCAAACAGTCGCACAGATCGCCAACAAGCACAGAAATTTTGGGTCAGCTGTCCGCCATGATGCGCAAATCCGGGCCTCCCAGCAGCAGCAACCTGCCCTTCGCCGGTGTTCCATCTCCTCCTGCCGTCCCGCTGGCAACCGTGGGTCCGAAGCTTCGCCTTCCTCTACCTTCCAAGTTCGACGGGGACTCGAAGCTCTGCAGAGGCTTCATTACGCAGTGCTCCATGCACATGGAGCTGATGGTTGATCAGTTTCCCACTGAAAGGGCGAAGGTGGCGTTCGTGGTGAGTCTGCTATCCGGAAAGGCCCTTGCCTGGGCGACACCCCTTTGGGACCGGAATGACCCTGTGACCGCAGACCTACAGGCCTTCCTCTCTGAATTCTGCAGCGTTTTCGAGGAGCTGGCGCGAGCATCTTCTGCGAAGATGGCGCTATTGAACCTACGCCAAGAGGACTCCTCCATAGGAGACTATGCGGTCCAGTTCCGCACCCTAGCCTCCGAGCTGTCGTGGAACGACACCGCTCTCTGCGCCACATTCAAGAAGGGCCTGTCGAGCAGAGTAAAAGACGCACTTGCAGCAAGAGACCTCCCATCTTCTTTGTGCGAAACCTCGCCGTCTACCTCGGTTGGCCCCCGTGTTCCAAAGGCCTCCGCTGCCTCCTCCACAGTTTTCCACCGAGGAACCAATGCAGGTGGACCGGGCCCACTTGTCGGAGGAAGAGCTGTCCCCCGCTGGATGGAGAACATTGTCTCCTACTACGCCAGTCCGGACCATTTCGTAGAAGTTGTCCGCAGGTCCTCAGCGGTCGGGAAACCTCGCACCTAGGTGCCAAGGAGAAGGCGTCCCTAGGTGCTCAGTCTTCCTCTCCGCGACTGTTGTTGCCTGTGCAGGTAACGACGGATGCTGGTTTATCGTTCCGGGTCTCTGCCTTCCTGGACTCCGGCTCCGCCGGGAACTTTATTCACGCCTCCCTGGTGTCACGCTATCGCTTGCCAGTAACCCGCCTGGAAAAGCCGTTGCTTATCTCATCCGTCAGTGGGGAGCTTCTCAGCGACTCCATTCAGTTCATCACCCGGCCTGTGACTCTCCGTGTAGGGGTCATACACACGGAGAAGATCTCCTTTCATGTACTGCCTCGCGCTTCTTCGGCGATCCTGTTGGGGCTACCCTGCTGCAACGTCATGCCCTACGCTTGATTGGAAGACAGGTGAAGTCCTGCGTTGGGGTTTGGGAGTGCCACGGATTCTCTGCTTGGTGGGCACCCGCCCCAGTGCCCCAATCTGTCCTCCCCAGTCGTCCATCAAGTCTCTAAAGGTCTCCCCAGGAGTACCAGGATTTTGGAGATGTATTTTTGGGGAAAAGAAACAGGCCTGAGAAGCTACCGCCCCATTGGTCGTATGATTGCCCTATCGACCTCCTTCTCGGAACCAGTCCCCCTCTGGGTAGGGTCTACCCTCTGTCTGTGCCCGAGACTCAGGCCATGTCGGCCTACATTCAGGAGAATTTATCGAAAGGTTTTATATGCAAGTCCTCCTCGCCCGCGGGGCTGGCTTCTTCTTCGTTCAGAAAAAAGACGGTTCACTTCGTCCGTGTATTGACTACAGAGGGCTAAAAAAGATCACGGTGAAGAATCGCTACCCTGTACCCCTGATCTCTGAGCTCTTTGATCGCCTCCGTGGAGCCAAGGTCTTTACCAAATTAGACCTCGAGGAGCCTATAACCTTTATCAGAATTCATTTAATGGGATGAGTGGAAAAAAGGCTTCAACACAAAGGGACGGGCATTTTGAGTATCTCGTGATGCCATTCGGGCTATGCAATGCCCCAGCCGTATTTCAGGAGTTCGTCAATGACGTGTTTCAGGACTTGCTGTACACCTGCGTCATTGTATACTTGGATGATATCCTGATTTTTTCTCCTGACATCCAGACCCATCGGGTACAAGTACGCCAGGTCCTGCGACGCCTGCGGGGTAATCGACTGTATGCCCAAACTGGAGAAGTGTCGGTTCCAAACCCGGCCAGCCTCCCTTTCCTTGGGTACATAGTTCCGATCGAGGTTCTGCAGATGGAAACCCAAACTAAACTCTCCCGATCCAGCAGGGACCCCCGACCTGTCGGTCTCCGGGCGATTCAACGCTTCCTAGGATTCGCCAACTAACCCACCGGCATTCATTCCCCACTTCTCTACACTGGTGGCTCCTATCGTGGCTTCACCCGTAAGAATGCTAACCGAGATGTTTGGCCTCCGTCTGCCGAGGAAGCATTCTCCCGACTGAAGAACAGCGTTCTCCTCAGCACCTATTCTGGTCCCGGGCCCGATCCAGAGAGACCCTTCAGTCTAGAAGTGGATGCCTCTTCCATCGGAGCAGGGGCGGTCCTGACCCAGAAGGGCCCTAAAGGCAAGACCGTCACATGCGTTTTTTTTTTGAAGACCTTCTCCTCGGCAGAACGTAATTACGCCATTGGAGATCGGGAACTGTTGGCCATAAAATTGGCCCTGGAAGAGTGGCGTCATCTGTTGGAGGGAGCTTGGCACCCGTTTGATGTCTTCACAGACCATAAGAATCTCCAATACCTCCAGACAGCTCAGCGTTTAAACCCTCGCCAGGCCCGGTGGTCTCTTTTTTTTCTCGCACTTTGATTTCAAGATATACTTCCTATCGGCCGAGAAAAATGTCAAGGCGGATGCCCTCTCCCGTGTGTCTGACAATACCGGGGAGGAACCGGTGTCTCAGCACATCAGAAGTCCTGAACGGCTGATTTCATCGTTTCCTGTGGATTTTCCGTAACGTTCCTCCGGCAGAACTACTGCGTCCCCCCGCTCAGGAGGAGGATTCTGGGTTGGGGGCATAGTTTTTCTTCTGGCTGGGCCCCCCCGCTACGGAAATCCTACGTCCTCATCTCGTGACACTACTGGTGGCCAACCCTGCTCCAAGATGTCAAGGACTTCATTCTCTCCTGCACCACGTGTGCCCGAAACAAGGTTCCTCGCCACAGGCCTGAAGCCCTCTTAGTCCCTCTGCCTGTTCCAGAGTCTCCATGGACACATGGGAAACTCGGTCATCTGGGTGGTCACTGACCGATTTTCAAAGATGTCCCACGTTGTGCCACTTCCTGGTCTCCCTTCTGCTCCCCAATTGGCGGGTCACTTCTTCCATCACATTTTTCGCCTGCATGGTTTACCATCCCACATCGTCTCCGATTGAGGAGTCCAATTTGTCTCTAAGTTCTGGCGTGCCCTGTGTTCCCGTTTGCAAATCAAGCTAGATTTCTCTTCCGCATATCATCCCCAGACAAATGGGCAGGTGGAGAGGGTAAACCAGATCTTGGGGGAATATCTACGGCACTTCGTGTCCGGACGTCAGGACAACTGGTCCGAATTGCTTCCTTGGGCCGAGTTCTCATATAATCATCGGGACTCCGACTCAACTGGCCGTTCTCCATTCCTTGTGGTCTATGGCCATCACCCGCGCCCTCCCCTCCCCTTGGCTTCTGCCTCCGAGGTTCCCGCCGTGGACAACCAGGTTCAGGATATCGGGGTCATTTGGCGAGAGACCCGACAAGCCTTACTCCAGGCTTCAGCCCGCATGAAGACCCAAGCTGACAAGAGGAGAAGACCTTCCCCAACGTTCCTCCCAGGGGATAAAGTGTGGCTCTCTTCTAAATACATACGCCTCAAGATCCCTAGCTATAAATTGGGTCCGCGGTTTCTGGGACCCTTCAGAGTACTGCGACAACTGAACCCGGTGTCCTATAAACTCTGCCTACCTCCATCTCTCCGGGTTCCTAACGCCTTTCATGTCTCCCTCCTAAAGCCTCTGGTCCTGAACCGGTTCTCCCAGAGGAGCGCTGCTCCGTCCCCGGTGCTAGAGTCTCCTGATGTTTTTGAAGTGAAGGACATCTTAGACATGAAGACCATCAGGGGTAAGCGATTCTTTCTTGTAGATTGGAGGGGCTTCGGCCCCGAAGAGAGGTCCTGGGAACCGGAGTCCAATATCCTGAACCGAGACCTGATCCGTAAATTCCTTCAGCCTAAAAAGAGGGGGAGACCTAAGGGAGGGGGTACAGTCGCGGGTGGTCCTGCTCCTGGGCCCGCGGGCCGCGGGTGCACCCGTGTCCGCCCCCCCGGGTGTTTGTCGGGGTCGGGTGGCGCCGCTGGCCACTCACCTGACCTCGTTCCTGTCCCGTCCGCGCCCTCTGCCGGCCGAGGCGCGCGTGCCCGTTCCCTAAGGCGCGTGCGCGCTCGTTCTCGGAAATTTAAAGGGCCAGCGCCCTGGTAATTGGCTAATTGCGCTTCCCCTATTTAAGGTTACGCTCCACAATCACTCCTTGCTGGATCTATGTTGCCCCGAGCCTTAGAGAAAGCGTTCCTCAAGTGTATTCTCGCCTTACCGTGTACCAGACCCTTTGCTACGTTTCTCGACTCCGAACCTCTGCCGCCTGTCCTGACCTTCCTGCCTGTCCACGACCACGAACCATTGCCGCCAGCCCTGACCTTACTGCCTGCCCACGACTACGATTCTTGGATTGCGATTCTGTACTATGCTGCACCTCGGCTGCCCCCGCAAGCACGTCCCGTCCGGGGTAGCGACCTGGTAGCCTCACGCCGCAGCAAGTCGATCCCGCTTTGCGGCGGGCTCTGGTGAAAACCGGGGGCTACTTAGACTCCGCTCCCTGGCGTGGCTTAACTATCATCACTTGCGGTGGTCCAGAGGATCCATTACCCAGCCGTTACAGAAGTCTAGAGTTTGCAGTGTACACTTGTATATCATCTGAGTGATTCTCCAGCTGAAAACAGCTTTGTTGGTGCTTTTTTTTTTTTTACAAACTATAGACAGGTGAGCTGCCCTTCACGGATGCTCTCCTCTCCATGATCTAATCTGCCAGGTAGACCGTTCATGCTGCCAATTAGACAAAAGGGTTAGCCATTACTGGGTCCCTGTTTTGTGGGCAAGTGCTAGTGCTCACATAAATCAGGCCGTTTTTTTGCCAAAAATTGTTTGCTTAGCTGGTGCAACCTGTATAAGAGATGGCTGTTGCCTCAGCAGTGAAGCACTGATGAATTCTGAGCTAACTGGTTGCTAGCTGATCTGTGAAATGACAAACCTGTGAGGACTGATGATTGGTCTGTGTAAAAAGCTGCAAGTCATGTGCTTCCCATTGGGTGGTGGGCTTTGAAGAAGGTGATCTCTGCATTAGAGATATGCCATGTAAGGGAACAGTACTGTCTATTATGCTATTCTATCCTTTTTGTTTTGCAGCATACTGACATATACAGGCCTAGAAACTGGTACAAAAGAGGGGAGAGTTTCTGCAAACCCCACTTCAAATGAGAATTCCTGTAAATTGAGGATCATCTCAGGAGCTTACATTTCCTGAAATTGGAAAAGAAAAGGTTGGCAAGTATTAACCCCCTTTATCTACAGGTCTCCCCTTGCAAACCCTACCTGATTTCCAAATGAAGCATGAGGATGGAATTTTCAACCCACAGCTGCAGAGCAAACATTATGATTGCCATCTTTGGAAATATGGCTGCCACCAGCTCCTCAGTTCAAAGCCCTAAAAGCTGGACAGGCAAGGTTCCCCTATTTTCTTTGCTCAGGTAGTGGAAGCTCCTGCTAAGTCTCTAAAGATGGCACAGGTGCCCAAGGCACTGAGGCAGCAAGCCCCCATCCATGACTTTTAACCTCGGACTGGGCTATTCCTCAAAAGATAAAAATCATCAGCAAACATACAGGGCTTCCACAGATTGTGGTATAAATTCCCATGTGACATATTTGAGTTTTCTGGTGGTACCTTAGTTTGTGGTAGACCACAAACCGGTAGACCACCACATGTGGGACCCATTCTCAATAAGGCTTCATTTTCCATGCCCACTGAGCTCCCTTGTTACTTACAAGGACTCCAAAAAGCCTACCACATGGTATTTGGAATGATCCCCAACAGGTTTCAAACCTATAAAAGGATTTTTTTTTCACATTGGACAGAAATATTTTACCTAATTGCACTGACATGAAAGCAGGAGATGTTATCTTTGTGTGCAGAGAGCTTTAGAGCTCCAAGTAAACAAACAAGAGATTAACTACTTGTTTGAGCTAACACACTGTTCTCAAGCTGCTGATAGTCCGACCTGTTGTCATCCCTGCCATAGATAAAAAAGAAACATAAAAATAAAAAAAAAACATGGAGAACAAGTTTGTTCTTTGGGAGGTATAAGAGATCAAAGGAATGTAGAAGTTAATTCTGACATTGAATGTGTAAAAAAAAGAAGAACATAAAATGTAAATCTATATTTTATCCGGTATATCCACAGGGACATTTTATCCCAACTTTCCAAGATTTATTGATACAAACAACAAATCTCCTAGAATATTCCAGGTAGGAGAAAGAAACCTGTAGATAAAGTACCCGGCATTTATAGCCATACAAGAATATCCAAAATTACAAGAATCAAATGCCTACAGGTATAATATTTACACTAAAACATAACTTTTAATCCTAAAATACGTTAAAATATACAAATCATTATCTAACACTGAAATACGATCCTATCGTATTTCAGTGTTAGATAATGATTTGTATATTTTAACGTAACTTAGGATTAAATTGTGGTCTCTGGTATCATAACTATCATTGTGAGTGCTACAGAACCTATTTTCTGTTTTTCCTTTCTAATCAATGAGTTATGGCTAATATAGCATCAGGATTATCTAGTTGTGAAAGATGGCTATCTGAGGCTGATGAGGTTTTTTCAGATCGGGAATTCATTGGAATCAATCAGGGTGCTCCATCATTGCAGCACATTTTCAGAGAATTAATGACCAAATATAAAGCATATATAAAATCGTGGTGGGAGGTAAAATCTCTTGAAAATTACCATAGACATAATATTGTCCCAAGGGGCCTCCGGATTTCTCTGACTCCGGCATTGAGATCCCGCAATCCTGAGTTAATGAGAAAGTGGGAGGCTGAGGCTACAGCATCATCCCTTCGCTTTATTAATTTATTACTTGAAGAGGAACAAAAAACCCTAAAAAGATCTTTGGATAGTCTAAAGTCTACTATAGAACTTTCTCTCAAATTTAAGGGGGATACCGATTTTCAAAAACGTGAACTTGATCTTCAGACTAATATTGATAAATTCACTGTACAACTTAAAGAGCGCAAACACAAGCAATTTGTGAAAGATCTCACGGAATTTCGTGAAAACCGTGTTTACCCAAATCTGTATAGAACATCAAGGACAGCAGATACTGAACAATCATCTTCAGATACTGATCTGTCCGACGGGGATTTTAGGAGAAATAAACGGGTGATAAATAGATCTCCCTTTCGTACCCGCCAACAAGTATATAATTTTACAGAATGGGTACCACAAAAAAGAAACCCCAAAAATACCAACAAAAAACAAGATGCACCACCTACAGGTCCTTCTACATCTGGGTCATCCTCCTTACCCTCATCTTTACCAGTGACAGAAAACTCTATACAACAGGAGAATATAGATGCAACAAGAGCTTACGAATCGGTACCCTCTTTTTTAGAGAGAACACTCCAGCCCAATTAGGACTGATAAATGACTCTATTATTGGTCAGACTGGAGGCTTTCAGGTGATAAATTTATCTGATCGTACTCTCACTCGACCAGAGATTCAAGTACTCAATAAGGGACTGTCATTTGTGCCTAATACACCTTTTAATGTCTTTAATTGGGTGAAGGATATCCACCTTTTTGGAAGGAATTTAAAGTGAAAAAAGTTCTTTAAATTAAACGAAAAAAGACAATGTCTTGAATTGGGGATTGATCCGGATGACTATCAGGATTTCTGTACACTAACGGGCCTATTACAAGAAGGGGAGCATGATCCCTCTAAGGGTCCTTTCACTAAGCTTCGATTTAGAAGCACTAAAATGCCACCGGTAATGGACCAAAATATCGATACATTTGTTAAGGTAGTATACGATGCCATTGAAAAACTACAGGGGACCCCTCAAAATAGGTCGGTTAAGTTTAATCTATCTAGAGATGAGTAACTTGCCCTTAAAAAATTGGAAAAAGATCAGTCTGTAGTAATAAAATCATCCGATAAGGGAGGGAATATCGTGGTACTAAACCACGAGGACTACAAGAAAATGTGTATGAAAATACTAACTGACCCATATGGGTATCATACCTTAAAATCGGACCCCTCGGAAAGTTATAAAAAAATGTAGTGTTGATGTGGAGGCCCTATACAGCTCCATCCCACATGAGGAGGGACTGAGAGCTGTACGGTCCTACTTGGACACGAGAAGCAGTTTTTTACAAGAACATAATCAACTAGTTCTTGATCTATTACGTTTTGTGCTTACACACAATTTCTTCTTATTTAATGGTTGCTATTACCACCAGCTCAGGGGGACTGCTATGGGGAGCCCTTGTGCTCCCTCATATGTTAATCTCTTCCTGGGCTGGTGGGAAAGCACCATAGTCTTTTCTGAACAATTTTGTCAGTTCCAGGAGTACATTACTTACTGGGGCCGATACATTGATGATATCATCTTGTTTTGGACAGGTCCCAGGTCAGCCTTTGATGAGTTCATGAATAAACTGAACTGCAATGAAATTGGCTTAAAATTCACATCAGTAATTGATGACTAACAACTCATCTTTTTGGATGTAGTTATCACGAAAGCAGCAAATGGATGTCTCAAAACTACGCTGTTCCGTAAGCCTACAGCAGGGAACAGCCTACTAAGGTGGGAAAGCTTCCATAAGTTCCCCCTTCGACGAGGAATCCCAAAAGGCCAATACATCCGTACTCGACGGAATTGTTCAACACAACAGGCGTTTAAATTAGAAGCTGACATCTTACAGAAACGATTTCATGAGCGAGGATATCCTCAGAAAGTATTATCTGAGGCGTACCAATGGGCTTGTGCATCTGACCGTACATCTTTATTATCCCCTAAAAAACTTGAAGAGGCTGAGGAGGGGGGCAACAAAGTGAGAGTGATAGGCACATATGATAATGCATTCCAACATATTAAGAGTATCATAACTAATTTTTGGCCCATTCTACAACAGGATCCTGATATAGCCTCCTTTATTGATGACTCACCCCGTATTACTCTAAGACGGGGCAAAAATATTGGTGACTTTTTAGTCCATAGTCACTATACTCCCCCAGACACTCCACAAATGTGGTTACGGAATAGATCTACTGGTACATTCAAATGTGGCACTTGTAAAGCGTGCAAATTTGTTTTGGTGTCCAAGACCTTCACTAATCTCACATCTGGTAAAACGTTCAAGATGAACATGTATGCCAATTGTAAGACCAAGGGGGTGATTTACCAAGCTATATGTGGGTGCCCCCGGATGTACGTTGGCAAAACTATTAGGGAATTTAGACGGAGAGTACTTGAACACCTAGGGGACATAAAACATCAACGGGACACACCCCTAGCACGTCATATGAACCATAGTCATAAAGATAATCCCTTGGATGTCAGATTCTCAGTGATAGAGGTAGTTGTGCCTTCCCCACGTAAAGGGGACTTTGATAGGAAACTCCTCCAGAGAGAAACATTCTGGATTTTTTGTCTGAAAACCTTACAGCCTTATGGCCTAAATGATGTTTTCTCATGTACAGCATTTATTTAAAATAAAAGAAGGTTCTGTGGCTTATTTAGTTTAATAATTAGGGCTTTCTTGTAGCCCTTTATTTGTATCATTTCATTCATATAATACTGTATGTATTTATTGGTTTCTTAATTGTATCTTATCAATAGTAATGTCCTGTTCATACTCTGTACCTGTTTCCTTTTTTGCTGCATATCCAGGGGATAATTTTAATTTAATTTTCCCCAGTCATACAATGGGCAATTGGCATCTTTTTATTATCGGTGCACTTTGTTTAGGCGCTTAGCAGATCTTGTGAAGTGTTTATATTCATCATCTTACTCTCTATGCGCGCGTATGCTCTCGTTGCTACTAACTTAACATTGCCTGTATGTGGCGCTTCCTTTCTCTCCGGACGTATATACATTTCATCCCTTTGTACTGGCGCGCCTGCGCTTGTGTTCTCTTCTCTGACGGGCGAAACACCGGAACTGACGTCATTTTGTCGTTTTCGGGCGAAATGTAGTTCGCGCATGCGCAGTTGGGTTTTCCGGACGCCGATATGTAGCACAGGTATTTAAGAGTGTGACAGCTAGCTGTACTTTACTGCTTTCCTATCATTATTGTGAGCAGCATCATGCACCATCTATTTTGGACCTCGTCCTGATTGTATCTTCTGAGGGACGTAAGAGTGCACATTACATATTACTTTTTTGGGATTATTAGTATCATTTTGATTATCATTTTGATTATTGTTTCTTGTCCTATGCTGGTTCCCTGTCTCCCTGATGAACCCGTAGTATCTACGGGAGAAACGCGTTGGTCTTTGTGGATGTTTCATTCAGCATAGATTTGTGTTGTTGTTTATTGTGTTTATGATACACTCTTAGGGTGTTGTATATGGCAATAATTCATGGTGTTATATATGGTGATAGTTTTTATTTTTGTATATAATTTTTGCATGTCCTTTTGTCTTGCGCACCATCTGTGTTATATCTTCTTATATTATTAAGGTCTTTTTTGAGGGGTCGCCCTTTTCGGGGCGGTTACCCCGCGTATTGTCTTTGATAGGATCGTATTTCAGTGTTAGATAATGATTTGTATATTTTAACGTATCTTAGGATTAAAAGTTATGTTTTAGTGTAAATATTATACCCGTAGGCATTTGATTCTTGTAATTTTGGATATTCAAGATTTATTGATGGATGAAATTAGGCCGTTAAAATTCTCACCAAAAACCAAGGGTAGTTTAGATAAAGATGAAAAAAGAGCTTTAAAAACTTTACAAGAAAATATTGAGATAGTGATTAAATTGGCAGATAAAGTGGGGGCACAGTGATACAAAATTATGCGGAATATCAACATGAGGCAATACATATCTTGGGAAATGAATATTATTATGAAGTGATTCACCAAAATCCCTTTCCAGAGGTGTAAGAAAAACTGAAAAAACTTTGGAAAATGAGTAGTGAAAACAATATAATAGATAAAAATTAGTATAAATTTTTTTAATATAAATGATGCTACTGAACCATTCTTCTACCATTTACCAAAGGTGCATAACCCCCCAGGGGAGTGAACTCCCAGTTAAGTCTCATTTTATTGACTTGTTCCTTCAAGACTATGTGAGGGATTCAGACATGGTTGTAGCTTCATTAGTGGGAAACGTTTGGGAATAAAATGATATATTTTTAACATTGGATGTAGTATCTCTTACAGTAACATCGAACATGAGAGAGGAATAGCTGCGGCTGCATATTTTTTGGAAAGGGATATGCAAATTCTTAAAAAACAGAAAGATCAGAAGGTTGGCATGGCAATGGGGACCAGTGTAGCTCCATCGCTGGCCAACCTTTTTATAGGTCTGTTTGATCCAACTTTGATTTTATCAAAGAATCCCTTTCAGAAGAACACAGTGTTTATCAAAAGATTTATTGATAACCTGTTGTTGATATGGAGGGGGTCTTTAGAAGAAGCCCAAAATGTTGTACATTAACTTAATAATACCGACTGGAGGATTAAATTTACACTTACAGCAAATAACAATGAAATATATATTTTTCGACCTGACATTATACCATAAAGAAGGGAGAATATTAAATAAACCTTTTTAAAAAGGTAGACTGTAATGGTTACTTGCGTTATGAGAGTAAACATTACAGTAAGTGAAAAAAGAATATGCCATATGGACGTCGTATTCGCAAATATTGCAGTGAGGAAATTTTTTTTTAAAAACACGCAGAAATTATTGTAAGAAAATTGAGAGAGAAAGGACTTCCAAATTTGTTGGTGAAGGATGCATTAGAGGAAACTTCAAAATTAGAACAAAATGATTGCATAAACCCAAAACTAAATTTAAAGAAAAATAATTTCCACTTAAATATGGTTCCAACTTATAATTCTTCATATTTCAAATTAAAAAAAGAACTTTAAAAAATTGGCATCTACTATTGGCAGATCCAATATTAAAGAGTGTACTTCCCCCAATACCAGGTATAACTTATAGACAGGCTAAAACATTGAAAAATTATTTAGTTCCGTCAAAGCTAAAACAACATATGAAAGAGACTGATGCTGTAGATTTGGAAAACAAAAATAAAAAGATAGGAGTATATAAGTGCAATATACAAAATTGTAAATGTTGTGAGGAGATTAATGAGATGGTGGAATTTAAATCCTCTAGTACTGGGCAAAAATTTTGTATTAAATCATTTTTAAATTGTAAATCTACCTTTGTGGTTTATATGACTGAATGCGGCTATGGGAAGCAATTTGTCGGGAAGACTATAATGCAATTCTCACACAACATGAATCGAAATAGATCTAACATCCAGAGGGGGGGTTTAACTCATAGGGGGGCATGTATGACAACTGTCTAGGTCTAAAACTCACTTTATTGCCCACAGCAACCAATCAGAGTGCACCTCTCATTTTTCCAGAGCACTATATGAAATGAAAGGGGCACTCCGATTGGTTGCTATGAGCAACACAGAAAGTCTTAGACCTAGAAAGTTTTTATACATGTAGGCCATAGTGTTTCCAGACATTTTAAGGAAGTACACGGTGAGCAGTATAAAAATTAATATGGTATATCCCATAGAGACTATTACAATTAATAAAACAAACAGAAGGAAAGCCCTTTAAAAATGTGAAATGCTCTGAATATTTTGTTTTAATAGTTTAAAACCAAATAGTCTAAATGAAATAACAGAAAGTATTGAGTTTGAACTTGTTTAACCTACTGACCTACATTCGGGACTAGAAGCAAAATGCTAGCGAACACATATTTATATGAAAAATGAGGTCTGGTTTACAATATACCATATATACTCAAGTAGGAAAGAACTATAGTTACTCCAGCAACTGGGTGGCAGTTTCATTTTCCAAAATTCGCAATAATACTAGGTTGCAAGTCTCTTCATAACTATAGAGAGTATCATATTGCGATTTATTTGATACTGTAAACTGAGAGAATTCTTCCATATTAGCAATCGGATTGTAAATCATCTTGGCAAAAATGATTATTGATGGTTAAGAGCCTCGCAAACTTATTTACGTCAAGTAACATTTTAAACAAGTCAAAATTTTTAGTTGGTACATAACCTAGACCTCTTGAGAGTAAGGAGATTTGGGTTTCGGTAAGAATGTAGATTGATAGATTGATAACTGGTATCTTCGTTACCTGCGTCTCCGGGTGGTTCTGGAGTTGTTTCCTATGTTTTCTCCCACCTCTCCGGCTCCGTTTTTTGACCCTTTATTATTTCTTTTCCTCTGGTATTGTTTCTTTTTTGTACTGGGTTCCTCCAAATGACATTCTGATATGTCAGAAGTATCTTCTGATGTTGATGGATTAATGGTTTCCCCAGACAAATTCAAATCTGCAAACGATACTTTGTTTTTTCTTGATGAATTTTTCTCATATGCATGAGTTCCTTGGCTCTTTAAAATGGATTGCGGTTTTCTTTCCAAAAACCAGGTGTACACCATGTTTTTCTCATAGTCATGCGTGTCCCGGATAAATTTTTTATTTTTGTATTGCATGACAATATTTTCCATTTTTTCTAAATTTTTATTTAATTTCTCTTCCAAACTGTCGTATATTGATAATGATTTATAAGGTTCAAGGGAAATTTTTATCGATGCGATTTCTTGGTTAGTATGCCGCAACATATTTTCCTGTGATTGAATTAATAATGCCATCAGCCTTAGGGAACATTCGCTTAATATTTTCTGCCATTCTTTTCATCATACTGTGTGGTGCTATGCTTTTTCAAACAAAGCCCTCTTGGGATCATGTTTTTCTCAGTATACGTTTGTAAGGTGGTTTGCTTGAGTATATACTCAAGTATAAGTCGACCAGAATATAAGCCGAGGTATCTACTTTTGCCACAAAAAAACTGAGAAAATTTATTGACTCAAGTATAAGTCTAGGGTGGAAAATGCAGCGGCTACAGGTAAATTTCAAAAATAAAAATGGATACCAATAAATCGTAGGTCCAAGAAAGTAGCGGCACAGGGGCTCAGCGAGGTAGCGGCGGTAGTAGTCACTCAGTGCGGAGCGTTGGCGGTAAAATCCAATACTCGGCGGTGTGGCAGTTCTTTGCTAAGACACCGGAGGAGCCGAATATGGGTATATGTAGAATCTGTGGGCAGAAAGTGAAGCGTGGCCAGGGAGCTAACATTGGCACCACGGCCCTGCGTCAACACATACAGAGTCACCATCTGGTGGCCTGGGAGAAACGTGGATCAGATGTGGTGGTCCATCCTGCCGCCGCAGCAGCAGCAGCCAGTGGCATGCATGCCATTGCAGCCAGTCAAGGCTCCACCACCTCTGCAGAAGGTAGCTGTTTCTCTTTGACATCATCTCCCGGTCCAGATGCTCCTGCTCCTTGCTACTCATGGCGCCAGCAGTCGTTCAGCGAGGCGATTGCAAAGAGACAACAGTATGCGTCCAACCATCCTAAGGTGCAGCAGCTGACTGTGCTCCTGTCCAAGTTGTTAGTATTGTAGTCCCTCCCTTTCCAAATGGTGGACTCTGCACCATTCAGAGAACTAATGGCTTGTGCCGAGCCGAGATGGAGAGTTCCAAGCCGTAATTTCTTTTCCAAAAAGGCAGTACCAGCACTTCATAAATATGTAGAACAAAAGGTGGGCCAGTCCTTGAGCTTATCGGTTTGTTCCAAGGTGCATGGCAGCGCGGACGTCTGGAGCTGTAACTACGGTCAGGGCCAGTACATGTCCTTTACGGCCCACTGGGTGAATGTGATTCCTGCCCAGGCACACCAACAACTTGGACAGGAGACGCCGCTTTCTCCTCCACGTTGTCAAACTGCGGCTCCTGCGCCAATGTCCGCCTCCTCCTCCTCCACCACCATCATCTCAGCCTCCACAAGTACTGCTCCATCATACCACATGTGTAGGGCACAGTGGTGTCACGCAGTTCTACACCTGGCTTGCCTCGGCGAATGAAGTCACACAGGGGAGGAACTGCTCCGCGCCATGCAGCAAGAAATCGATGTGTGGCTTTCTCCGTGCCAACTGCAAATCGGAACCATGGTGACGGACAATGGGAGAAACATGGTGTCCGCGCTGCAACGAGGAGGGATGGTCCATTCTCCCTGCATTGCGCACGTGTTCAATCTGGTTGTGAAAAGGTTCCTGAAGTCTTCCACAGATCTTCAGAACATTCTGAAAAATGGCCAGAAAATTGCTGCACTTCATCCATTCCTCAAAGCCAGGGGCACCCTCCCGAATTTTCAGCGGCAGAACGGCCCCCCCCAACACACTTGATATGCATGTTTCCCCCCGTTGGAATTCCACTGCAAATGTTGGGACCGATGTAGAAAAAGAAAGGCCTTTTAAAGTTTTTGTTTTGATCCAGGGTGGACAGGAGTACTCCCCCGTGTAACTTTGATGTCAGCCAGTGGCGCTCTGGTGACCCGCCGTTTGTTGAGGCCCTTCGAGGAGGCCATGTTTTTGTCAGTCGCCAGGAATAGGGTGGATAACGTATTCCACTGCTTCATGTCCCGGAACAGTGCTGAAAAAAACTGTTGGGCGGGGACCCGGGATGTGGCGTACATTTCCCCGGGCCCCCAGAGCCCGGGGGACTGAAATGGGGGGGGAGGAATTGGGCAGAAGCATTGTTGGTGAATGAGTGGATTTTTACCCCGTGACAAGGAGCAGGGGGAGTGGAGGAGGTAGATGGAGTGGGAAGGAGGCAGATGCCCCAAGCTCGTGGCAGTATCAGTGGAGATGGAGGGAGGGGGCCCTCAGAGTCACTTGTGCGATGGGGCCCGCAGCATGTGATTTGCCTGGCTAGTGACAAGCCCCAATAGTAGATCCCGGAGAGGGATGATTCGGGTCTCCCCCCTATTGACCCTTGTACGGTCCAAAAGGGGGCCTTTTTCCCAGTATTGAGAGGGGGAGAAAATCAATCTTAGGGAAATCCCCCCGTAGTCAGTTGGCGTGCCCATGTGCGGCATGTCCCCCCTTGACGGTCTGACCGGGGTTCCTCACGCTCTGTACTACTGCCCGGGGGTGTGGGGGGGAAAAGGGGGGGGGTAGGGGCAGTACCCCGTCCATCGCAGGCAACCTAAGTCTTGGGGTCACTGGATGAGCAGCTTCCCTTCCGCCTAGGGGAGGGCATCGGGCCCGCAAAGCGAGCGCAAAGCAGCCCCCCAGCAGGATTGGGGCAGTCCCTGAACCAAAAAGGTGGTTTGGGTACTTGGAAAGCACTCTGGGACCCAGTTTGAAGTCCCCTGGACTACTGGGCAGCCAAACTGGATGTGTGGCCCAATTGCCCAGTTTGCATGGAGAAGCTGTCCCGCCCCGGCCAGTAGTGTGGCATCAGAGGGGTGTTCGTGCGGCGGGGGCCATCGTTACCCCAAGGAGAACCCCCTTTTTAGGGAATGTGGAAAGATGCCTTTTTCAAGATGTCAGGCGTGGAAACGGTCAGGATTTCCACACACCAATGCCTTAGGCGTCAGACTACATCAGCCAGACGCTCACCCAAACTGTGAGAAAGGGGTTGGGGTTTAAAATACCTGTCAGCCACTATTCTGATCCGCCCCCCGCCCGAGCCACACATCTGTGCCCGTTTCTCCATCTGCCACCAACCATTTTTTACCGGGAGTATTGCCCCCCCCTCCCACTCTGTCATTGTGCCACTTATGACCTCATGCTGCTGTGCTGTTGTGGTGCCGTGCATCCACACTGTGTCATTTTTTGCCACTCCTTTTCCTCATGTGTGCTGCTGTTTTTGTGCTGGGGCACCTACAACTGTGCATTGTGCCCCTCTCGCCTCTGCTGTTGTCCTGGCGCACCTCCATTTTTGTCTTTTTTTCCCCCTCTGTGGCCTACTCCTGTTTTTGCCCCCTCCCGAAAGTCATTTGTCACTGCTGACCTCTGTGCTGCGCCCTGCCCTCCCACTGGCATTGTGCCACTCTGTGGCCCACTCCGTTTTTGCCCCCTCCCGAATGTATTTACCACCCCTGCCCCATGCTGCTCCCCCCGTCACCTCCCCTCTCTGTCATTGTGCCCCTCTGTGGCCATCTGCTGTTTCCCCCTCCCCGAAAGTCATTGGCCCCTGCCCCGACCTCATGTGCTGCTGTGTGTGACTCCCCCCCTGTTTCTTTTTCCACTCTGTGGCCCACTCTGTTTTGCCACCTCCGAATGTCCTTTTGCCCCTGCCGACTCTGGCTGCCCCCGTTTACCCCCACTCTTGTCATTGTGCCCCTCTGTGGCCTATCCTGTTTTTGCCACCTCCAGAATGTGATTGTGGGCACGAAATGACCTCATGCTGCTGCTGCCCTGCCCCCCACACTGTGTCAAATTTTGCCCTTTGTGGCATACCCCCCTGTTTTTTCCACCCCCAAGGGAAAGCATTTTGCAAATGCCCCGGGCCTCTTCTGCTGCTGTCGTGACATCCCCCACTGTTTTCATTGTGCCACTCTGTGGCCTTTCTCCCGTTTTTGCCACCTCCCGAATGTTTATTGTGTCAAATGATGCCTTAAAGCTGTGCTGTCGTGACCTCCAAACTGTTCTTGTGGGCCCCTCGGGGGCCTACTCCAGTTTTTTGCCCAAACCCCCAGAATGGCCTTGTGCCAAATGCCTGACCTCATGCTTGGGGCTTTGGCGCTGTCATGAACCCCCAAATCTCTGTCATTGTTTCCACTCTGTGGGGCCACTCCCCTTTTTTTTCCCCTCCAGAATGTAAATTGTCCCCCTTTCCCGACCTATGCTGTGCTGTTTTCTGCTGTTTTTGACCTCCACACTGTTTTCATTGTTTCCACCTTTTGGCCCTACCGGTTTTTTCCACCTCCCGAAAAGTGATTTTGTCACTGATTTACCTCATTTCTGCTGCTGCCGTGCCCCCCCACAATTTTGTTTAATTGTGGCCCCTTGTGGCCCCACTCCTGTTTTAGCCAACCCCCAGAAAAATCATTGGCCCTGTTTACCTCATGCTGCTGCCCGTGTGAATCCACACTGGTCATTTTTTCCCCCTCTGTGGCCTTTCTCCTGTTTTTGCCACCTTAGAATGTCATTGTGCCATGCCTGAAATCAGGGGCTGTGTGGCTGCTGCCGTGCCCTCCAAAACTGTTTTCATTGTGCCACTCTGTTGGGCCCTTAATTTTTTTGCCACCCCCAGAAAGGGCATTGTGCCCCTCTTGACCCCATTTCTGCTGTGGCTGCCCCCATCAAACCCCCACACTCTGTCAACTAAAGTTTCCACCCCGACCCCTCAGCTTGTTTTTTTTCCAGCTTTCCCCTGACATGTTTAAAAAGGCAAATTTTCCCCCTTCGTTTTTTGTTCAGTTTTGCCCCCTTTGTGCCCCGGGAATTTTATAGTGAAGGGATTTCTAAGAGCGGCGGCACTCATCTGCGTGTCATACTAAAACACAACATTGTATGAAGACCAAACCAAGCTCCCTCTGCATATTTAAGCATGGCACAAAACGTTCTAAACAGCACCCTGCAGGCTCTGTGCAGCCTGGAAATAGCTGTTTTTTAACGCGATTCGTGCGAAGAAATTTCGGACCGAAAAAATTTTGGTCGGAAAATTCGGCGAAGTGACAAACCGAATGTTTGAGAAATTCGCCCATCTCTAATAAAATATATATACCTTTCTATGGTTTTGTGTGTATGTGTATATATATATATATATTAAAATATATATATATTTTAAAATATATATATTATTTAATTTACACCCCACACATCATATATAGATTACCCACATAAATACGCATGGTCGCTACATGTTTAGAGCTAATCTTTGTAGTGAGACAACCCCTTTAAGGATATGTTCACATGGCTTATTTGGATGCTGTTTGGGTGCTGATTTACACAGCATCAAAATCTCGCCAGAAACACGCTTCTTAGACGCGTTTCTAGGTGCGTTTTTGAGGCGTCTTTGGACGAGGTTTTGTATGAGGTTCTCATCTCTGTTTTCACACATACAAATTAACACGCTCAAAAAAAGGAGTCAGAAACGCGTCTAAAAACGCTCCGAAGTTTTAGACGATGTTTTGAAGCTCTCCATTGATTCTTATGGGGATTTTCAGGTCTGAATACGCTACAAGAATTGGCATGATGCTTCTTTTTCAGCGCCCAAAACAGCGTTCAAAGAAGCACCTAAAACGTGTGTAAAAACCTTGTCGTGTGTGAACAACGCTGTTTTACATAGGAATCAATGAAAATTAACTGGGGCCGTTTTGGAGGCTTTTGGATGCTGTATTTGGAACGGAAATGCTCCAAAAACATCGTCAAAATCAGCCGTGTGAACATACCCAAAGACTTTTAAACTGTGATAAAAACGTATTAAAAAATTCTATAATACAAGGACATAATCCCTTATACATTACACATACTGTACTATTATAAGGTTTCCTTTTCTTGTTTGTTTTCCTTTCCATACTCCATAGACATACTATTAAGGTAATTGGCATCATGTGTAATTGGCCCTAGGGCATGTTTCAGATTTCAGTTGTGAGCCTCAGTGGCAACTGTTAAGTGCTGTACAATATGTTGGCGCCATATAAGCAGTGGGATATTACTAAATACTTAATTGAGACCATTGTATAAAAACAATACAAACTATTTTTAATTTCTTTATATTTTATTAGATTTTTATGGTGCAATGCTAAAAGACAGAATGGATATGGGAAGAATCACTAAAATAAAATGGTTCAAACAACACAAAGAAGGCTTAAAGCAGAAAGTGATGGCGAGTACAGGAAACCATCTAATATCCGATGTGATGGCTGTTAAAAGGTGCAGAGGAAAGGCAGCTGATAGCCGCAGCTGATCGAATACCACTGACCATCTGCAAAATACAAGATAATAAGGTGTTAATGATGGTACCACTGCACAGAACAATAAGGACAAGGATGTCATAGCATGGGAATAATGCACACAGTGATGTCACAATAGTGGGGTAATGTGAACAATGATGTCGCAGCACAAGAATAATGCAAAAAGAAATGCCAAAGTGATGGGATAATGCACACAGGGGAGGTAATTAAGGGACTTCATAGCAAAATTAGCAACAGGGCCCTACTCGACTATGACCATCTTCAGCATTAAAGGGGTGTCCCACCTCAGATGCTTCTAGCATGTCAAAAAAATATGCCATAAATACCTGATAGGTGAAGGTCCCACCTTTCTGCATCTAGATATTGATCCCCAAAAAATTTTCTTTGTAGAATGGAGAGCACTTTGCACTTGTGCGGTACTCTCTATTTATTTCACAGAGTGGGTGGCTCAGTGAAAAATACACTCAGTGATGTCACAATAGTGAAACTATGCACACAGTGATGTCACGGTACATGGATAATGCATACAGGGATTTGCAAAGTACAGTAATGATGCACATATTGATTTCCCAGTATCATGATAATGCACACAGTGAGATCACAGTACCATGACAATGCACACACTGAGATCACAGTACCATGATAAAGCACACAGTGAGATCACAGTACCAGGATAATGCACACAGTGAGATCACCGTACCATGATAATGCACCCAGTGGAAACACAAATACCATGTAATGCACACAGTGAGATCACAGTACCATGAAAATGCACACAGTGATTTCACAGTACCATGATAATGCACACAGTGATATCACAGTACCATGATAATGCACACAGTGAGATCACAGTACCATGATAATGCACACAGTGATTTCACAGTACCATGATAATGCACACAGTGAGATCACAGTACCATGATAATGCACACAGTGAGATCACAGTACCATGATAATGCACACAGTGAGATCACAGTACCATGATAATGCACACAGTTAGATCACAGTACCATGATAATGCACACAGTGATTTCACAGTACCATGATAATGCACACAGTGAGATCACAGTACAGGGATAACACACTCTGTAATGCACAATTATGACACAGTAAAGAGAAAAAATCTGCAAAAATACAACAGTAATGTCACCGCAGAGAAATAATGCAAAAATAAATGCTGACTAGAACAGATAATGCACACTGTAGTGTAACATGATGAAACCATAGCAAAACTTTAGGATGGGGTCACATTTAATTTCACTTTCCACATTTATCACTAACTGAACTTTATGTCTGTTAGAAGATGCACCCCTGGGTTTTTAGGCTTGACAACAGCTGCTATTTCTACTTCCCTGATAGTTTCTCCCATGAATGCAGATCTGGGCTCTAAAACATCAGGATCAGTTCAAGATCAATTTCTCTGTAGAATATGCCTGTGTGTTAACATTAAAATAGTGTTCCATGGTGAACATGAGTTTTTTTTTTTCTGTACCATAATGAGTTAGGAAAAGTCATTAAATATACCTAGAAAACCACTGTTATCATGATGACAAACTCAGCTCTGCTTCATCTGAACTTTCTTTCCTTTCTACTTACTTGCCAAATTGAGAGCAGTGCACCAGGTGCCAGCCATTTGGGGGTTTCCACAGGCCCAGTTGGTATAGTCCAATCTACTCCCATCATCATTTATATAATGGCAATACTACAGGAGAGACAAAGGGTCAAGATAACAAATGACATTTGGCTATAGATAATATGTAATAACATCTCATGTGACGGTGGCTCAGTAATTAGCACTGTTAGGCCTCGTTCACACGGCTTATTCTGCCGCGGATTGGCGCCGTACGGCGCGCGGGTTTGGCGCTGCCGACCGGCGCCAATCCGCGGCAGCAATTACGGTAATCCACTGCTCTCATAGAGAACAGTGGAATCCATCGCTCCTCCCCGCTCGGCGAATCCGCCGCGGGGGGAGAAAGTGACATGCACATTATTTACGTGCGCGGACGCGCCGTAAACAATGCTTTGTCTATGGGGCCGGGAGCGGGCACTCTACAGGAGACGGGCTCAACGTCATGCATTTTTAGGATATTGTGAATAACACTCCAAAAGTGACGGATAGCTCAGTATGAACACGGCCTTACCCTGCAGTGCTGGGGGCCTGGCTTCTAATCCAACTAATGGCACCATCTGTAAGAAGTTTGGATGGACTTCCTTCTACATTCCAAAAACATATTGATTGTGAGCCCAAATGGGACTCAGACCAATACAAGTTATTGTAGTCTCTGTCTAGCACTATAGAATATGTTGGTGGCATGTACAATAAATAAGATGCAAACGGTCTTTTTATTGGTTTTCTTTATGGGTCCTTTTTATAGTTGTAAATTTCATATTTTTTATCTAGAGGGAAAGCCAAAGAAGATGAGGTTGACTATTGAGTGTTTTTGAATTATCTACTGACTTTCTCACCGCAAAAAGAACTTGGCAGCATGTCTTTCTAAATTTGAAGAACCATTTCTTTAAACCCATCACTACAAGTCATATGGGACATGGGCATTTCATGGACATCTTATATATGGGCACTCTCTCTGGCTGAAGAATACGGATTTGGACTCAAGGGGTGACAAGGCTTCTTTATTGTAAGGAACATCACTTGTAGGCTGTAATTTTTGATATATAGACTCTGCTTGTTTATGTACTCCTTACACGATGCATACACTTTTCAAATAGTTTAAATGTTGCAATCCAAATATACTTTCGTGCATGTCCAATAATTTATCCTTAGGAGATTAGCATTGCTGCTCGGTTACTTTTCAGTGTTCCATAGAGCTAAGTAGAAAGCTGATGAGCACATAGCTGTGCTGCAGATTGCAGCCGCGACATTTCGGGAGTCAATGCTTCCTTTCTCAAGCATGTTTAGTAATCATCGGCTGCCTAATGGACCTCTGAAAAGTAAGTACAAATATTCTAAAAAGGTGCAGTATTTTACAAAGATATTCTGCTACAAGAATTTTTCTATAAAAAACACCGCAAATATAACGCCTCATTAAGGCCTTCGGGTGTTAATACCTTTGGGTGTTATATATCGATACCTGTCTTGAGAAAATATTGAAAAAAGATTATAGATGTCTAATGGATATGAAACAATTTCTGCAAATAATAAATTATATACATTGCACGGACGTCAAATATCCCATATGAAGAGGGGTGCACAGCAGTTCATGAAGCATTATTAAAAGATGCTTCTTTATCTAATTCTCCCATTGCCTTTTGAGGATAGTGTTGAAAAAGAACTATTTCAGGTTTAGTTATACGTATTACTTGTAGCTACAGGGCACCGCAATGGGGTCCCCTTCAGCTCCTAGTATAACAAACCTATATATGACATATTTTGAAGATATGTTTGTACATAATTCAGTACATGCAAAAAACATCAAAACATGGTTTGGTTGCGTTATGTCGATGAGGTTTTCGTCTTCTGGACAGGAACGGAAACTGAACTAACATAACTTTATGAGTATATTAATACATGCCATCCACTAATATTGTTTCCCATCACAAAAAGGGAGTATAAAATTTAATATTTGGACGTGGAAGTAAAGAAAGAAACTAATAGCCCTAACCTAGAAACTACACTATATGCCAAACCTGTTTATAAGACCTAGACGTATTGGTTCTGATGACATAAGCTATGATCAGAATATGGAACAGCTAATTGATAAATTTGTAGATTGTGGGTGTAATAGGGATAGTCTTATGTAGTTGGGCCTTGAAATAAAAAAGAAACGAATGGAAGAAATAATGCAAACAATAAAAATATAGAGATTTACGTTCATAAGCATTCTACATTGATTAAAAGAGCCATTAATCGCCATTGGCACATACTACAGGGAGATCCTAAGTTTGGATATTTGTTTGAAAATTAGCCGAGATATGTGTTAAAACATGGCAGGTTGATAGGGGAGATGCTAGTGCATTCAGATATTCAATCACCATCTAAGACAAGCCAAGAGAAGTATACAGAAGTCCAGGACATTTCCATGTCCTGTACAAACTGTACGGCTATAATCAAAGGGTCTTTCATTTCACATCCTTGACAAGGAATTGAAATTAAACTTAAAGGTTTTCATAGTTGCCTCAGTAAAAATGTTATCTACTTGTTAAAATGCTCTTGGGGTATGGGTGTTGTAGGGCAAACTAGCAGATCTATTAAATTATGAATAAATAAACACAAGTCAGCCATATGTACCTATAGTGCCAAAAAATCTGGTAAGAAGTGTTGTGACTGTCCACAAAGAAGTTGAAGACCACAGTAGCCAAACATTTCTATGAAAATCATCATCCTGTTAGTGATTTGCCTTGGTGTGTACTTGAAGAAGTACATGCCCAGGATGAAAGCCAGTATAGAAAAAACTGCTACAGCGTGAGGCATTTTGGATCTATAAACTGGACACAACACCCAGAGGCGTAATATTTGCAGAGTTTTTTTTATAGAAAAGTTCTTGAACCAGAATATTTTTGTAAAATATTGCACGTTCTTAGAATATTTGTACTTACGTTTTAGAGGTCCATCAGGTGACCAGTGATGAGGAGATAAAAGAGAACTCAAGCACTTACTGCGCATGCTTGAGAAAGGAAACGTTGACTTCCGAAACGTCGCGGCTGCAATCTGCAGCACAGCTATGCACTCCTCAGGTCCTCAGCTTTCTACTTACCTCTATGGAACACTGAAAAGTAACCGAGCAGCAATGCTAATCTCCTAAAGATAAGTTATTGGACATGCATGAAAGTATAATTGCATTGCTACTATAAAACTATTTGATGGAAAGTATTTGCATCGTGTAAGGAGTACAAAAACAAGCAGAGTGTGTAAGCGAAAAATTGCAGCCTACAAGTGATGTTTATTATGTGCATAGGATTAATGAGAGGACCATGATTAATAGGCTGGACGTGAATGCATGTTCCAAAGGAATAATAATAATTAACTTGTTCCTCACTATGATGGCAAACACATAATGTGTTGAATTCTTTATTGTAAGGCTGTGTCTGCACTGCACAGGAAAACGATTGTATCTTCGGCGCTTTTCGTTTTTTAAAAGCGCTGAAGATACGATTGTTCCTGCGGCCCCATAGACGGAAAAAGGAAAAACGAGCTGCAGTCTTCACAGCTCGTCTTTTCTCTGCTCGTCTTCTTGTTCCAGTATTATACAACACGGCGGAACTTATCATTTTCTTGCCGTCTTCCCATATAATACAATTTTATGGGCGACGTCAGGGAAACGAGCCGCGGTTCTTGTACAAAGCGTGACAAAAACCGTGGTTCTGCATCGGAGAAAAAACGGCCGATTTTGGGCCGTTTCTTGTCCGATGCAGTGTAGACATAGCCTAAGGGCTGTGAATATGTGGAATAGTCACCTCGGCATCTGTTCACTGCAGAAACACTGATACTTGTATAAATGTGTATGATCTCTGGATGGATGTTGAGCTAGTCTGATTTTTAGGTGGAGTCATGTCGGAATTCGTCTTATTTAGAGCAGATAGGCTCATGAGGTTTATTACCCTCCTTTAGGTCAATAGGGGGAAACTAAATTTTGTCTTGCCAACACCACGTCTTTCCTCCATCCACACCAATTCTTATCACCTGGTTGAACTGGTTGGACATGACTATCTTTGTCAACCCAAATTGCTTTGTATGTAGGAAATGTAGAATCCCCCATGGGCATTAGAAAATAGCTGGCCAAGCCCACCATATTTTGGGACCAGCTGAATGTTTACTGTGTAAAGCGGCCTCCCAATGAGAGAAGGATCAGGCATGTTGAATTGAGGTAAAAATAAGCTACCAGAGGTATCTGGCAGTGGCTTCCTTTACTCTCTCCATTAAAAGGACACGCTTGCTTGATTTAGCTGGGGGACTCTGGAAGAATAGTTGCCAGCCAAGAGATGTATGGGCAGCTTAATTCTTATACTTTCAATTTTATTTTATTCATGTCATATTTTAGTGTAAGAGATAATTATAGTTTGCAATTTTTCATAAGATCAAGGCTTTGTTTTAGAGATAACGATGTAGGGGCATTTTGGGCATTTCCCACAGCAAAATTCCCAAGTCCATTCTAGATACTTACGTTGCTAAGTTTAAAGACGCCAATCCATATCCATCCATATCGGTTACCACATGTTCTTTGTGCCAGACTTCGTACATAATTATTAACACTGTAGTTGTGTATGGAGCTTAGACTTCCACGGTAACAACGACAGAACGTCTGTCAACATCAAGTATAATTTTTGGTGTTTAGATTATAGAAGCTAAGCAAGTGGTTTGGGGTACAAAAAGTTATTAAAAATATAAAAAACTTTTAAAATGAATGCATTTTATTTCATATTCAGTACTGTGCCGACATCCCAATTCCAAACTGAGCCTATTTTTCTGGCAACTCCACTTCCACATTCATTCCAACACAGCAAAGAGCTTCTCCCCATCTCTGAGTCAGGAGGTAAGGAGTGAAGTTCTGAAAGTGGGCGGCTATGTGACCACCTCGATAGCTCAGCCCTTCTGCAGGGACAAAGAAGGGGATTGATATCGCTATTGAACTGAGCCACAGTACTCACTTCCTTCAAGCATGTTAGTGACCCATGAGTGGAATTTTCTGCTGTATTAGAACAAAGTGGTGGTGGTGTCAGGACCATTAGACATGCAGTATTCAGAATTAGAGTGCATTAGTAAAAGTCCCCATACACATTAGACAACAGTAAGCAAATCCACCAGTTTCGACCGGACCAGCTGACTGTCTAACATGTATGGACTCCTGACATACTTTGGGTTAAAGATTGGGCATGTTGCATTTTAACACCCAATCTTTTCATTTTCACAGAGATAAGCTGCCGCCAAAGGTTGCTGGCAGGGACTTTCTCTACGTATACTTTTTCATCTTTCATGAGTATAGAGGAATCAAAAGGAATAATCATTGAGGGTGTATGGGGTCCTTAAATTTAATTAACTTTTAATTAGGAAACAAACACTTTTTACACCATGGACAACTCTCTTTAATGGTCATCATACTATAGACATGTCATACTCTCAGTTGAACATACATAATAGTTAGATAAAAACAATAGATTAAAGGGTGTTCCCAACCACACTACCAAGTTACAGGTTGGCTCATAGCTAGCTACGAGCTGACCATGTTACAGAATGAGGAGAGCAGTGCTTGCAGTCACCCTCCCTATTTAGGTTTATGCGAGTCACAAACAAAACTGAGTAAGTGTTCTCAGAACTTCCATAGAAATAAATGGAGAGGAAATTATCCCCCTCCTAATTCTGTAACATATAAGACTCTAGCTAGCTGTCAGCCGACATGTAACGAGGTAGTGTGGTTTTGGGAATACCCTTTTAAAGGTGGACTTTATGTTTTAAGGGATAGTCTCACTATAAAGATTAGCTTTCAACATGTAGGGAACGATAAATGAAGAGTTTTTCCAAATATATTGCTTTTTTGGTTTTGTTGAGGAGATAAGATAGATTGTATCTGCTATGAGTGCACACAGGTTGCTCTGGTTACCATCCTGCTCTCCCCTTCTCTCTCTACTCTGTCTTACCTGAGAGCAGGGATTGACATTGCCACAGGTCGGACTTCCGGCAGTTTGAGAAAGGTGTGTTATCTCTAATAAATAATTAGTCTCTTTTGTTTTTTCCTTTGAGCTCTGTAGCTCTCCACACATAGAGTCCGTCCACACAACAAGGTTTTTGGTCAGATTTTCAGATGGTTTTCAGATTTGAAAACCATCTGAAAACTGACTGTCAGCCTTCCATATAGACTTTTATGTAAAATCCGTTCAGTCGTCTACACTGACCGGATTTTCTGCTGGATGGTTTTTTACACCGCCAGTGTTCCAAAAAACATGTTCAATCTTCCGTCTGGTTTTCGGGTGGAAGATGTGCATTTCAATGGTTGAGGGGGATGGGCGAATCCGTAAACCACGGACAGAACCGTCCCCCAAAACCATCCAAACGATGACAAAATACCGGCTGGATTCTTAAGACAAAATCTGACTGGTATTTTGTCAATGCCATGTGGACACACCCTTATGGATAACATCTCCTACTCTCATATCAGTGCTATTAGGAGAGCTATGAATACAGAGCTGATATAGAAGGAGCCACAGCCTAGCCAGCAAGAGACTGGATCCATGATCTACAACTGCATTTGGCCCAGTGAAGCAGCGTGGTAAAACAACCATTTTAAATACTTCCTTGATAATAAACTTCTAACAGGGTTTCCACTCTTAGGAACTTCCAAAATCAGCTGTAATCAGCAAAAGAACCTTTAATAATTGTTTAAATTTCTAATATTCTAAGTAAGACATCCAAAGAAAACTTCAGAAATTCAAACCTGGCTATCCTGTGATGTTGATAAATGTTCCAACTGCATGTAGAGTCCTCCACTGTATATTGTAAGCCCTCGCGGGCAGGGCTCTCTCTCCCTCTGTGCCAGTTGTAAGTCATACATTGTTATCATTGTACTTGTTTGACATATGTTATTTAAAGCGTCCTGGAATCAATGGCGCTTTAAAATAAATAATAATAATAATAATAATGTAGTAAAAGCTTTGTGGTACAATATGGTTTCTACATCATAGTTTTTATCTCTATGACACTATATTTCACACAACAATATTTATACGCTAAACGTAATGTCCACAAACCTGAGCACTTGCAAAGTACATTGGACAAGTGAAGAGACGAATGTGGCAAGTTCCTTTGTCGGGACACGTTTCGACATGTTCACTTCCACACTTGAAATCTACTGAGACATTGTGGCATTTATCCATCTGGCAGTCACTTGGAGGAGTATTTTCAAGGATCTTTGGCATTGTCCATTTATCTATTTTGACGTCTGGAACAATTTGTCTACTTATTTCATCCTGATGATAGTCACCTAAAGAAGATATAGGATGATATCTAGATGTACATGTTGCAGGATTTCAGTTGATATTGGGTAAGTTTTATACCAGGGTCAACACTATACAGAGTGCAGAGGTCACACTCAAGTCACCAAAGAAGATATAGGATAACATCTAGATGTACATGTCACAGGAATTCAGTTGATATTAGATAAGTTTTACACCATGGTCAACACTTAACATTGTTCAGAGTTCACATTCAAGTCCTGCAGCTTGAGGGACCCAATGTCCCATATAAGGGAAACCAGCAGAATGAAAGAGCTATGATAATTGATGGGCCCGTTATAAATTTTTATTGGGGGCAAGCTTCAAGTTACTCCAATTCAACTACTTAATGGGAACCTGTCAGTTATTCATGCTGCTCCAACCACAGGCAGCAACAGGCATCCTAATAACTATGCATTAGTTAAAAAAAAAAGTGCCAGCATCGAAGACAAGTGTCTACCTCATGACTTCCCGTCTGGCGTTTGTTCATTGACAACTTGCAGACTCACACACACTGAGAAAGAAAATATGAAGCTGCATCTCCCTCCTCTCCCTCTTCTTTGACTTATAAATACTGTTTCTTAGCTGGCAGATAATGAAAGGGGAATTACAGACTACTAAAAGTGAACAGAATATCTTAAAAGCCTTAGATTTTCATGTGAGCTACAGACATATACCCTGAAATATAAGAAATGCATTAATTACAAGTAGAAAGTTCACTCACCATATTCTTCAGCATAGATAGTCCCCACTATAAGCAGCAACATTACAGGCAACATGTCTGGAAGAAAAAAAAAAAAAAAAACTTGAATCAAAGTTTTTTGTTACATTTTTAGGGCCAACAATTAAATCTAGATGATTTACCTTTGAAGCAATGATGATACTCCTTCAGAGGTCTCTTATGATTTATAAAAACTAGTATTGTCCCATTTATAGGTCAATTTTAGGAAGTTGTGAATAACAGTATGAAAAAATTAAAAGAGATATAAGGAAATTGCACAAGGTATAGATAGTATAATCTCTCGGTACACACACGTTGATGAAAAACTGCAATAACGGCCGGATCAAATATATCCAGTTGTGTTAAATTAAAGAACAGAACTATGACAACAGGTTGTCCTAAAATAGGCTATAGCTATCTGGAATAGGGAAGACTGGGCTAAAAGGCTTTAGGGACAACTAAAATGACTATCAAGTCACTGGGCCCCCAAGAATTAGAAAGTGACCAATGAACTAAAAATAATTGCAACATTTTCAGTTCTTTAATGACCAAGAAAATCCTGCATTGAATCCACCAAGTAGTTACATAACTATATCAGTTGATAAGGTTGAGAAAAGGCACGGGTCCAACCTATTACCTACTGTATTGATCCAGAGATAGGTAAAAAAAAAATCCCTTTAAATCAGATGCAAATTGCCCCACGTTAGAGGAAAAATTCCCACCTGACTCTAAGGGCGACATGTCCCAACACGCCGACGCCAGTCTTTTGGTCTATTTTGCTCCAAAACCACTTTTGACGCCATATTCTTGATTTAAATGAATTGTCGTACACCAAAACTAGGCGCATTATACACTGGGCACACCACTTTGTAATGCGCCTAAATATGTGCACTGTGCGCCCCCGTCACACAATGTACCTATTGAGGCGCATTACATATGTTATGCGCCTCCGTTGGGCAATGCGCCTCGATAGGGGCATTACATACACTACCAATGATATGTTATGCTCCGCGAGTAGCGGAATGCGCCTTTTCTGGCGCGATTCGCCTTTTTTAGGTGCAATGCACCTTTTTAGGCGCATTAAGTTTTCTAAGCAAGGTAATACCTGACGCCAGTTTTTGGAAAGGATTGGACTTTCTGGCACACTTTACACTGATTTAACGCACCTAAAACTGGTGTGGAAACGCCACTTTTCTGACATTTCACCCTAAATATTTATCAATATAAATCCCCGGATAAAATCTCATCTGCTGAATCTAGAACCTCCAACCTGTAATATTATAGTTCTCAAAAAAGCATCCAGGCCTTTCTTGAACCTATGATTACCTGGTGATATCGTCAATGCATGAATATATACACGGACTTCTATCTGAGACCGCGTGCAAGGGAGTGTATAATGGGTGCCTTCACTTACCCAACTAGATTCAAACAATAGTAGCAAACACTCCACTATAAGAGATAATAATTATCTTCTGAAAAATTTATTTTAGGCATTTTATAAAGCCCTAACTCACATAAAGGTGTTATAAAAAATATAGGAAAATTGCACCTTGCGGTTTTTTGATCTCCAGCAAGGAGTATCAAGTAGTCAGTCCATAGATATGGCAGGCAGCGTTCTAAGACAAGTCCATTCTCAGAGTTAATCTGTCAGGTGTGTGTGCAGCCGGACGTTTCGGGGCACCGCCCCTTCCTCAAGCGTGCTCACGGAACAGTCAATACGTTATTTATATCCTATTGTGACGTAGTAAAAACATGTTTATACAATGTATCAAAACATAAAAACAATACACTTACATATATACATTAAAATTGAATTCTTCATTGAGACCGTTTGGTGCTAGTGTGTCTAATGTGAATATCCAATATACCTCCCTCTTAAGGAGTTTTTGTTTTAGTTGTTGTTCTACTGGGCAGTACAATTGTTCAATCACCTGCCAACGTAGCTCGCTGATGTTATGTTTTGCCTCCCTGAAGTGTCTAGCTAGTGAGGTTTCGCCGAATTTGTCTGGGGTTCATTGAGTGCATTACCGTGTCCTCTTCACTCTTACTTTTAAAATTTCTTATACATGACTTATGCTCATTCAGTCTTATTTTGATCTTGCGTGATGTCTGTCCTATGTATAATTTTCCACAGGGGCATTTGATTGAATATATAACATTCCTAGAGTCACATATATGGTATCCTCTCACATTAATTTTATTCCCCATTCTAGGATGTAAGATTTCTGGTCCTTTAATAATCCCAGAGCAATGTTGGCATAACATACATGCGAATGTGCCCATCTGTTGTATAGCCAATGTATTAAACCTTTGTTGTTTATTCTTAAGGATATCTGCTCTTATTAGGTCATTACCTATGGTTTTACCCTTCTTGTGTACAATCTTAGGTGGTTTTGAGAACAATCTCCCATATTTAGGATCATTTTGTAAGATACCCCACCATTTACGAATAGTGTTATTTATCATATTAGAATGGGCATCGTATATAGAAACTAAAAGTATTTCTTGTCCACCTTTTTTATCTCTCTCTTTTATCTCTCTTAGGCTCTGTACATCCATCTTTGCAACTTCCTCACCAACTTTCCTTAATTGTTCACTATTGTATCCTTTCTCCATAAATTTGTCTATCATTTTCTTCATATTTTTTTCATATTCCTCGTCACTAGAACAGATTCTCCTTATTCTAATTAGTTAACGTTTAGGGATACCTGGGAAAATTTTGGGCGAGTGAAAACTCTCTCTACGTAGAAGGTTGTTTTTATCTATGTCTTTGCGGTATAGTGTAGTTTGTATTTGGTTGCCCTGTCTGTAGACCTGAACATCTAGGAATTGAACCATATTCACATTTTTTGTTATAGTGAATTGGATGGTGGGATGGCAGCTATTTAAATACGTGAAAAAATTATTAAGTTGGTCCTCAGAATCTCTCCATACCATGAATAAATCGTCCACATATCTCATCCATGATGCGATATGTGGGCGATATGCACTGGACAGTACATATTTTCCTTCAAAGGATGCCATATATATGTTTGCCAAACTGGGGGCTACTGGAGAGTCATAGAGACACCTTGTTTTTGTAGAAAGAAATCCTTTCCAAATCTAAAATAACTTTTACCGAGTACAAACTCAAGTCCGCCTGGAAGACCGATTGACTCCGGTATAGGATCTATGCTTGAACCAATTGCAATATATCTTGATAGCTACCTACAAAAAATTGTCACCAATCTCCCTGACTGTCTGAAGGATACTAGTGACTTTCTTAGGAGATTAAACACGATGGAAATTGATGAACAAACTATCTTTTGTACATTAGATATAAATAGCCTCTATACCAGTATACCTCATAATGAGGGTAAAGAAGCAATTCGTGAAAAACTTATGCAAGATAGTTCCATTGACAATCGCACACTTGCATTTTTAATGGAACTTCTTGAGGTTGTACTTGGTAAAAACTATTTTCGATTTGGAAAGGATTTCTTTCTACAGAAACAAGGTGTCTCTATGGGCTCTCCAGTAGCCCCCAGTTTGGCAAACATATATATGGCATCCTTTCAAGGAAAACATGTACTGTCCAGTGCATATCGCCCACATATTGCATCATGGATGAGATATGTGGACGATGTATTCATGGTATGGAGAGGCTCTGAGGACCAACTTAATTTTTTCACGTATTTAAATAGCTGCCATCCCACCATCCAATCGCCGCTAACACCCAGCCGTTACAGTACGAACAGGCAGCGTCGCCTGCCCGTGCTGTTTAACCCTTCTGATGCCGTGGCAAAGATGGCCGCAGCGTCTGAATGAATGAAGATCGGTGCCGCGCACCGTTCTTCAGGGTGATCGGAATCGCCGCAGCATACCTGCAGCGATCCAAAGCCTGGACATGGCAGCGGGGAGCCTTGGGAAGGCTCCCGTCACTGCCATGTCCTGGTTTGCCCCACCTCCGGCCGCAGACAGGAAGTGGGGAAACCACCATCTTGGTACAGTCTAATGCATTGTCTATGTAATGCATTAGACTGTATTAACGATCGCGCCACCTAGTGGTCAAGCACCCTAGGTGGCCTCAATGTTACAGTAAAAAAAAAAAAGAAATAAATTTTTAAAGTGCAAAAAAAAAGAAAGTATTAAAGGTTCAAATCACCCTCCTTTCCCCATCTTACAAATAAAAACACGGCGATTTGGTATCGCCGTGTCCGAAAAAGTCCGATCTATAAAAATATAACATAATTTATCCCGTATGCTGAACAACGTAGAAGAAAAAAATTCCAATCGCCAAAATTGCGTTTTTTTGGTCATTTTACGTCACTTAAAAAATGGAATAAAAGTGATTAAAAAAGTCGCATGCATTTTAAACTGCTAGCGATAAAAAGTACACTTCATCCCCCAAAAAAATTCCACCTCACTGACGTCCGTAGGTGTTAGTACAAAAAAGTTATTGGTTGCACAAAATGGCGCCGTGGTGCAAATGTCAAAAATAGAAAAAGTTTGGAATTTTTTTACGGTACCAAAACATAACGGTAACCCTACATGTTTGGTATTGCCGGATGCGTATCAACTTGTAGAATACAGATAACACATTATATTTACCGAAGATTGAACTCCATAAAATCAAAACACCCGCAAACATGCCGAAAATACGTTTTTTTCCACAATTTGTCACACTTGGAATTTTTTGCGGTTTCCCAGAATATTCTATAGTACAGTGAATAACACCATTAGAAAGTACATCTTGTCCCGCAAAATAAAAGTCCTCATATGTCTATGTAGGTGGAAAAATAAAAAAAGTTATGGCTCTGGGAAGGCAAGGAGGGAACAACGAATGTGTCAACAAAAAAAAAACGCCGGGTCCTTAAGGGGTTAAAGGTGAGTGGTCAGTGACCAGCATGAATTGTCTGCCTAACAAATATTACCTTAAAGAATCGATCGCCAACATAAGAACCAGGCATTATGGCGTAATTATTTTCTGCCGGTGTTAGCTTCCTGCTTAGGTAGACCACTGGGTGTTCTTTCCCATTGACTACCTGCAAGAGGACTGCTCCTAACCCAACATTAGAGGCATCTGCCTACACTATGAACTCCCTTTTAAAGTCAGGCGCAATTAACACTGCTCTCTTACATAAGACCTCTTTTAGTTTCTGGAAGGCTTCTTCTGACTTCTCGTCCCATTTTACTCTATTGAACTTAGCCACTTTGTAAGGTCTGTAAGGGGAGCTGTGATCATGGCAAAATTTGGGACAGACCTCCGATAATATCCAGCGATACCCAGGAAGGCTCTCACCTGCTTTTTTGAGACTGGTTGTGGCCAGTTTTTAATAGCCTCTACCTTGTCCATTTGTGGCTTAATAACCCCACATCCAATATTATAACCCAAGTAGCGAGCCTCCTCAAGACCGATCGCACACTTTTTTGGGTTTGCTGTCATACCAGCCTCCCGAATGGAGTCTACCACTGCCTGAACCTTACGTAGATGAGATTCCCAGTCTGTGCTAAAAATGACCACCTCATCTAAGCCACTGCATATGCTCTGTGGGGCTGTAGAATTAAATCCATCATCCTCTGAAATGTGGCTGGGGCACCATTTAGACCAAAAGGAAGTACAACATGCTGAAATTGGCCATCAGGCATGGAAAAAGCGTTTTTTTCTCTTGCTGCCTTGGTGAGTGGCACCTGCCAGTACCCTTTGGTCAGGTCAAGGGTGGTAATATATCTAGCAGGGCCAAGCCGTTCAATTAACTCGTCCACCCTTGGCATGGGATAAATGTCAAACTTTGACACCTCATTTAAGCTCCGAAAGTCATTACAAAACCTGAGAGTGCCATCAGGTTTAGGGATAAGGACTATGGGACTTGACCAGCCACTTTTTGACCTCTCTATAACTCCCAAGGATAACATCTTCTGTACCTCCTCTGAGATAGCCTTCCTCTGAGCTTCTGGCACTCGATACAGCCTCAGCCTCACCTTTTGGCCGGGGTCTGTCACAATGTCATGCTTCTGAGAAGGTCTCTCTATTTCTCTGCAGAAACTCACTGACCTCTTGCACCTGAACTGCTGATAATGACTGTGATATGCAGACCTCTGGTAACTTGGTGCTGGGTACTTTCTGGGCCTCCCTTCCCGCCGTGAGAACCTCTCTGTCCTTCCAGAGCTTTAGTAAATTTATATGGTAAATTTGAAATGGCTTTCTTCTCCCCGGCTGGTACACCTTGTAATTTACCTCACTTACTTTTTCCCTGTTCTCATAGGGTCCTTGCCACTTAGCGAGGCATTTGCTCTCTACAGTTGGCACTAATACTAACACACGGTCACCGGGCTTAAAGGACCTGACCCTTGCCAACCTATTGTAGACTCTGGCATGTGCTTCCTGCGCTTGCTGCTTATGTTATATTACGAGTGGCATTACTGCCGCTATCCTGTCTTGAATTTCGGCTATGTGGTCAATAACACTGCGGTGTGGTGTTTGCTCCTGTTCCCAAGTTTCCTTAGCCATGTCTAACAGCCCTCTGGGATGCCTACCATACAGCCGCTCAAATGGGAAAAAAATCCGCGGAACCTCTCTGATGGAAAACATTAAGTATGGTAAGAGTATGTTCACACAAAGTCTGGTGTCCATGTGAACATACGCTTTTCTGATGTGTCTCTGGGTCCATCTGAACGGACCCAGAGACGCATCTAACAATTAGCAGTGACTTTATCACTGCCGGCAATGACAGACACGCAGCGGGGTTCACATGAGAGATCTCCGCTGCGTGTTTGCATCGAGCCTGTTGGGTCCGTCTTTCGGATGCGATCCAAGAATTGCATGTCAGCAATGACATTTTGTTTGTCAATGCTGGCAGTGATAAAGTCACTTCTAATTGTTAGATGCGTCTCTGGGTCCGTTCAGATGGACCCAGAGACGCATCAGAAAAGCGGATGTTCACACAGACACAAGACGCCGGGTGAACATACCGTAACAGACAGTCCCAGTCCTTCCCATCTTTATCAACTACTTTTTTAGGCATCCCTTTTATAGTTTGGTTAAACCGTTCCACCAGATCATCCGTCTGGGGATGGTACACTGACATACGAAAATGGATGATGTTTAGGAGCCAACATACCTCCTTGGTAATTTTTGACATAAAAGGGGCTCCCTGGTCTGTCAAGATCTCCTTAGGGATGCCGGTCTGGTGAACATCTGAAAAAGTTCTTGGGCAATCACTTTGGATGACGTGTTTCTAAGAGGAATGGCGTAATCCAGCAAGACTAATATGTGCTGATTACCCATTGCAGTCTTTGGGAGTGGCCCTACCAGGTCCATGGCGATACGATCAAAAGGTAACTCAATGATAGGAAGCGGAACCAGCGGATTACGAAATTGCAGCTGTGGAGCATTAATTTGGCACTCCGGACAGGACTGGCAGAAGTCCTCTATGGCTCTGTAAATCCCTGGCCAGAAAAATTTCCGCTCTTTGCACTCTTTGCACGCACAGGTTTTTTCCACTCCTAGGTGCCCACCCAGTACATGGGAATGACCCAGCTCCAATACTGAGCGAACATGCGATTGTGGCACAACCAGCTGCTCTATTACCTCAGTCGGGGTCTTTTTTATTCTATGCAGGAGGTCATTCTGGACCACAAAATGGGGATATACTAACTCAGTTCCCAGGTCTTGGATGACGCCATTGATAACCTTAAAGGGAACCTGTCACATAGGTTATGCCCCCCTTGCTGAGGACAACACAAGCCAGGGACAGACCTGCTGTTTCCATCACTGTGTCCCTTATTCTGTAAGATGCTGGAGTTTTAGAGCATTAAATGCTCAAATCTTATTCATGAGCAGGTGTTAGCCCCGCCCACCATGGCTAGCCCCACCCACCTGGCAGTTTTTGTCATGTTTCTACCTATTCAAAGAAATAGGTTTATCACTAGAGGTGGGTGGGGCTAGCCTCAGGTGGGCGAGGTTTGAAAAACTGACCTCGCCGTTTTTCTGGCTTAAAACTGCAGATTTGAGCATTAAATACTCTAAAACTACAGCATCTTACAGAATAAGGGACACAGTGCTGGAAACAGCAGGTCTGACACTAGCTTGTGCTGCCCTCAGCCAGGGGGGCATAACCTATGTGACAGGTTCTCTTTTATCCTTTTCCAGGCACTCACTAAGTTAGGGTCCCATAACTGCTCAGTACCAAAGTTTCCCCTGGCAATTTGCAAATTTGAGAACTCAATCTCAGAGGGAGTTTCGTCTGAGTCCCCGGCCAGGACCTCCAGAGGAAAATCACCTGCTTCAGTTGGCACATTTGGAGTCCTTGCTCTGCTTATTTTCCCACATGTCCCAGAACAGTGGAAAATCCCGTCCAGCAATAACTTGGTGCACAAGTTCTTTGACCACACCCACTTCATGGCTCACTGACCCACAGGGAGTCTCCACAGTGACCACGGCCGTAGGATAGTCCTTAATGTCCCCATGAATGCAGATAACCCCCAAGCCGCGGGTCTGGCTTTCAGCCGCAGAGACTAGACTGGCTTGGACTAAAGTCACTAGACTCCCCGAATCCAGGAGAGCCAGTGCTGGACGACCTTCCACTCTGGCAGGACACACCTGCCGGTCACCCATACTGTCCCTTTGAGCAGCATAAGCATGCCTGTCAAAATACGACCTGCGCCTTCCCAAGTCACAGTCCATGGGCTCATTTTGCAATGGGCAGTTAGCAGCCACATGTCCCAGACCCGGCAACGCCAGTAGACTATTTCGCCACGGGGCCTAGTAACAGAGACCTTTTTGGGACTTGGCAGCCATTAATTGGTGCGATTTGAGAGCGTGCCACCCTCCTTGCCATACAGTCATGCCCCCCCCTAGTAATAGGAACAGTCTTACCGGCTGATGGTCTTCTCTGGTTCCCTTGGGCATGCAAGTCCTGTAGGAAGTCCTCAGTGGCGGTAAAACGCAACATGACGGACACCAGCTCATCCATGCTTTTTGGATCTGCGTATCCGAGGCAATGTCGTATCCTTACAGGCAGGGCCCATACGAAATGGTCACACACCACCTGTTCCGCCATCTGCGCTGACGTAAGCTCCTCCAACTGCAGCCACTTGCTTGCAGATGAAACAGGTCGTACATTTGCGACCGTGCAGGTTTTATCTGGTTGTACTCCCAGAAGTATACACGCTGTGCTTGAACAGCCAAGGTAACTCCTAGCTGAGCCAGAATCTCTCCCCAGAGCTTTGCATAGACTTTTGCATCCTGGACCCGTAGGTTGAAGTATGACTTTTGGGGTTCTCCCTTAAGAAAGGGGGCCAGCACATCCGCCCACTGGTCTTGGGGTAGTTGTTCCCTCTCAGTAATTCTGTCAAACGTGCTCAGATAAGCCTCAATGTCATCCTCTGCTGTCATTTTCCTTAGAGCACTCTGCACAAGCTGTTGGGGTGCCGCCTTCAGCCCCTTGCCTCTCCGCCAAAGCTTTTATCTGCTGTTGCAGGGACTGATTCACCTGTTTCTGCTCCTTAATGGTTTTCTGATGAACTTGCACCAACAGACAGATTGTCTTACTTTGTACCTTTATGGCTTCCTCGTGCACACATTGTTGCTGTGCATTCGTGTCCTGCTGAGCAGTATAGGCCTGTTGGAGGTGGAGGTTGGAATGCACCAGCTGTTTTATTAGTTCCTCCATGCTTCGCCGATTCTTAGGCCTCTGTCTGTTTAGCAGAATCTCTCCAAGAGTTCAGTCTCCTTAAACGTATGCCCGCATCCACCAACAACTTGTAAGGCTATGTTCACACGGCTTAACTGCGGGACGTAATTACGCCCCGCAATTACGCCGTGTGGATGGGGGCGGGAGCAGGGGAAGGAGCGGAGGGCCGGCACCTTGCCGGCCCATTGACTTGCATTACCAGCGGCGCGTATACGCCGCTGGTAATTCACATGTCACTTATCTCCCCGTCCGGCGTATTCACCGAGCAGGGAGAGGAGACATAATCCATAGTACTCTATGAGAACTGTGGATTACCGTAATGAATGGGCCGTTTTCAGCCCGTAATTTGCGCACTTCAGCGCGTAATTATGGACCGAAATACGGCCCATTTTAAGCCGTGTGAACATGGCCTAAGGGGGTCAGCTCGGTGGTATAGCACAGTACCAAGGCAATCGAGACACAGACAGCCTTTATGTAGAAGCATGGTAATGGTCCAGCATTTATTGACAGATGGCAAAACAAAAACGTATGTCAAAACAACAATACATAAAATAAAGTCCTGCTCGTCCGAGCGCTAACTGAACAGTAGTGATCCTTACTACAGTCTTGATGCTGTGGTGTAGCTTCTCAGGCCCACACTTCCTGGCCTGTAATTGCAGACAGTAAGTTGACTTATATAGAGCAACCAAATACTGGCCTGTAACACGGGGAGCAGACACCCACCCAAGTCGGTGACTGCTCCTGGTAGAAGCTGACCTGGACTAAGTTATGTTTCCACAGCTAAACTACAGTGCTAAATGTGTTCCAACCACCTACCGCAGCTGATACAAAACAAACGACGATGCCAGGTTTCTTAGTGATGTGCGTTATTCTCGCCATATCTGGGCTAGAACTCTGGGGGCTATGTATATCCCATTCACCACCTTACCAGTTGGGGCCTTACACAGTGTAAGCGGAGTGATGATGTCACACCGGACACTAACTCCCTTAGCTAGCTGCTTGGCGGGGGAACAGGGAGAGGTGAGTACATTTGTTTTTAGCCCATACATCTGCTTAGCTACTTACAGGGAGTTATATCTACCACAGAGGGGCTATATTTACCTTCAAGGGGACCTACAGAGGGGGGGCTATATTTACTGTCTCAGCATAAATAACAATAAATAGCTGGCTCACCGTCTCCAATGGCTTTGCTTCGAATTCAGCATCGACTGACCTTGCTTCAACTCATGCCGTATAGCCTGGATATACCGCTGGCTTGGCGGCTCCAATCAGGAAATAGTACAGGTGTACTGGATACAACTCCACAAACGAGGCTTGCAACGTAGGCAGCACCACAGTCCGGCAACGGTAAAAAGTAGAACACCGTTATTAATTCCACATGTGAATACAGCAATACGATTATGACATAAAGACTGCTGTAACCCGCTGACGCATTTCGAACCTCACACACTCCTGTTCACAGCTACCTTCATAAAATCAATCTAGGGTTTTTAAAAGAATTGAGTAACCAATCTATAGAGATGTTTTCATGGACTGTATGCATTTTCCTGCATGTTACATCTGTGCTTAAATAAAGTACTTTGAAAACATAACAGAAACTCCAGCACCGAGGGAAGCAAAAGCCAGGGCAGAATAGTTCCCCCAGTCAGGGAGATGATTAGCAGCTGTGCTTGTTGGTGTCAAGTGCTTAACTGTTACCCTGCTGGAAGGCACAGATAGCACTTGACTATGCCCAGCACCACTGCTGCCAGGAACAAAATGGTAACCAATCACAGTGTAAGGTTACAAATACGTCATAGCCAAGGATAAGACTGGATGAGAGGCAAAGTACGATACACATGACTAAATGAGGGAATAAAAGCGATGAAGTACCTAAAATAAAGATATTCAGTTATAAAAAATACATTTGTTTTTAATTTAATTTATGGAGCCCTTGTACATAATTTAAAGGGGAAACAGTCAAAAAAAGGGGGTTCATGCCATTTTTAAGGCGCATTAAATGAGTTAATGCATCTGAATAAAAAAAACCGCAAAATCTGGGTGTGGTATTTTCCCTTTTATAGCTATGTAAAGTGCTACCACATACTAAAATGAGGCGCATAGCATACTTTCCTATTTAACGCAATTCAAAAATGTCAAATGCGCCTAGTTTTAGTGTACAACAGTTCGTTTATATAGAGAATACGGTGTCAACAGTTTTTTGGAGCAAAATACACCAAAAGAATGGTGCAGCCCTAATAGGACAGGTATCCAGAATGCCTCTTGTTGTCTCACTCTTTTTAACCAGTCACCATCCCGGTATGGTCATTCAATTATTATATTTACTGTCAGAGGGGCTATATCTACCTTCAAGGGGATTATATTTACCTAGAGGGGGCTATACTGACCTACTGGGGGTTATATTTACCTACAGGAGGGCTATATCTACCTACCTACAGGGGAGCTAGCTCTACCATACATGTCACAGCTATGACACCCTCCTAAAGACTTTGAAGGGCGTGCCGGACTTCTTTTCACACCCCTGGTGAATATAACCAAAATTTCTGTATAACCAAAAAGTATGTGGAAATTCCTCCTGATTAAGTTCAGGTGTTTCAGCTACATCTTTTACAAACAGGCACATGAAATCAAGCACACAGCCATGCCATCTCCGTAGACAAGCATTAGTAGTAGTATGGATTATAACATATAAATGACCTGCAATGTGTCACTGTCTTAGCATTCGACCTATGAAATGTCTGATCTGCTAGATCAACCGTAAGAGCTACTATTGTGAAATAGAAGAGACTAGGAGCAACAGCTTAGCCATGAAGCTGGATGGAGTGATGAATCATGTACCATTATATGGCAGGAAAAGAGAACAGAGTAGCCAGCTCACCTTATTCCGCAGTATTGTATCCTCCGTTATTGTCCATGCACAAATCCATGCCCCAAGAAGCATATATAGCATGCAAAAGGACAGTACAAAGTGATCAGCACCAGTACAGATGAATAAAAGTAGAGTTTATTTGAAAAAAATATAATTTCTAAACATATGATATTCTGTGTACTGTTTTGGTGTTTTTATTTTTTTCAAGCAAACTCCTCTACTTTTATTCATCAGTATTTGTGCTGATCACTTTGTACCATTATCTGTCAGTCTGATGAAAGAATCTGGGTTGGGTGGATGGCAAAGTAAATGCTACCTACCAGAATGCACAGGGGCACAATTGTTAAGGCAGTTGATCCAGAATCCTGTCGAAATTTGCATAAAGAATAATGTACATGATTTACACCACATGTAAAGCATTTTCTAGACACTAATAATAATAATAATAATGCACATGCTACTTGTCTGCCGAAAAGGGCATGGCCTCAGTAAAAGGTGGGTGTAGCTTTGTGGAAAGGTGTGTGATTTAACACTGTGCCGGAAATTCACCAAAATTTTGCTGCAGTTATTGGTATGAAGTAAGCTAACTTTTAAAAGGTATAAAGCTAGGCTAGACATTGTAAGTCTAATCTAAGTCTAGTCTAAGGTCTCACTGTCTTAGTGTTAGATACTATTGATAACTGCCTCACGGTGTCTACTGTAAAACCTGATGGAGGTTGAATAATAGGATAATAATTGGCTATGCCCTTTATTTCCAGTAAAACATATGAAGATATTTTAGACACTTGTCCCTTACACATCTGTGGTAACAGTTTGGGGCACGTTCTAACATATTCCACCATGACTGGGTCCCTGTGTTCAATGTGAGCTCCATAAAGACTTCATTTGATCAGTCTGGTGTGTAGGAACTTGAGTGACTGGACAAAGCCCTGACCGCAATCATTTTGGATGCCTTTAGACAGCTCTAGGTACAGTATCTTACCTTTCCAGGGGTCACTCCTATACTCCAAACATGTCAATTACTTGATACTGTTGTTCTTACCTTTCTTTTGTATTTTGTATATTGACCCCATAGGAGGGATTATGTCAGCGCATTGGCCCTTTATTGCTTTCATACAATACAATAAATGCTGATAGTCAAAAAATAAACTGGAGTCTATGAATTTAGTGACAGCACTATATCTCAACATACGTCTGTTGAGACGGACAAGAGTGTTCATTTCTGTTGAATTCAAAACTTATCATAAGGGGAAGAAAACATTAATTAATCAATTATAGGGGGGAGCCTGTGTAATAATGGAAACAGAAAAATATCTACAAGAAGCAACATCTCAATTGAATGAACAACGAGTTTATAAAAAATTAGGATATGACCCCACTAATGAATTCAGTGTTTTAATTGAAGATATACTGCAGGAAGCCCTTCATAAAGGGCTGATTTCATTACAAGAAAAAAACATTGCTAACTAAGAATGATCCAAGAGTCCGCTTACTATATATGGTTCCCAAAATACACAAGTCCGTTCAAAATCCACCTGGCCGACCCATTGTGTCAGGGATTGATTCAATCCTTGAACCACTAGCAGCTTATGTAGATTCCTTTTTAACAGGAGACTATTAAAAGGGATACCAATATATTACAAGACACTGGTCAATTTTTTAATAAAATCCAAACTTTAGATTGTTCAAAGGTTAGATGGATATGTACCCTTGACATACAATCATTATTCACTAGCATCCCATATATGGAGGGAACTACTGCTGTGAGAGAAGTTCTCTGTTCGGATTGTAAATTATCTAACCAGCATATAGCGTTTTTGATGCAAATTTTGGATGTCGTGTTGACTAAAAATTATTTTCGTTTTGGAGAAGAATTTTTTCTCCAGCTCCAGGGGACCTCTATGGGGTCTCCTGTAGCGCCCAGTTACGCGAACATATTTATGAGTTTTTTTGAAAGAGAGTTCATTTTCTCTACTCCATTGTTTCAACACGCTATATGCTGGATGAGATATGTGGATGATGTCTTCCTTCTCTGGACGGGATCCGACCAAGAGTTGGAAGACTTCACCACATATATTAATAATGTTCATCCTCTCATTAAATTTTCTATGTCCAAAAGCCAAAAAGAAATTCCTACTTAGATGTTATGGTTTAAAAAAAGAAGGGAAAATTTAATTAAAAATTTATATAAAAAAAAAACCGATTGTAACAATCTTTTTACTTTGCTCAGTCAACTGCTCCTCAAACATTCAAGGGAATTAAAAAAATCTCAATTCATACAAATGAAAAGAATCACTCTGTGAAAATCAATATCTTTTTAAATAAAAAAAAAACTTTTTAAAAAATTTTTAGGAGAGGTAATCAAAAAGAACTTGGGGAAAATTTGAGGATACGTTCCTCTATTCTCGGAAAAATTTGTTAAAAACTAAACCAAAAAAGGGGAATGACAATTTTTTTTCTTTCAAATTGATCCCATGCGGGAATCTCAAACATGAAATTTAAAAAACTTTTGGAAAAAAATTTTTTTTGGGAGGACCCAAATTTGGGGCCCCGCTATTAAAAAAATCCCCCCTTATGATTTACAAAAAAGGAAAAACGTAGGAAAACAGTAATAAAGAGACATAAAAAAGAAAAAAACCAAGGCCCCATTCAGACAACTCTTAGCGCATTTTAATGGGAACTTTTTGCTGTTGCAAACCCAAAAATTTGCTCGGAAATAATAAAAGGTGAACAAATAAACCCATCCTTGAAAGGGAAACCCCTTTTTAAAATTAGGGGACACTATACTGTGAAAAAATCCCGTGGTGTATATGTTAAATGCCCTTGTGTAAATCTAGTGGACAAAAGCGGCCCATAAAATAAGACTAATGAACAAAAAGTTGATTAGAAATATTTAGATAAGAAGGGGTTTTACGAAAGAAAGAAGGGGAGAAAAAATTACGGTGAAAACTCGTTTAGTAGACATTTTTTAGCGGGAATAGGTTTCGAATTCGATGGTGCATTTTAGAGAAAAAAAATTGAGGGACCCAAAACAATTTAAAAAAAGAAATTTTCCAGAGAGAAGCTTCGGGGTTTCTTTATCTGAGTTTTCCCCCCCGAAGGAAAAAATGAAAGTTTTGCTTAAAGGGCCCTATTTGAAAAATTGTTTTTTTTATGCATTTTATAATGAACGATTTGTTTTGAAAATTGTAACTATGTTTCCAAATCAATGTTATTAGTGAGAAAGAGCTTCTGGCATGCTTGGAAGAGGGGTGATCTCCTCAAAAAGTCGGAGCATGCAGTTTGACTGGGGCCGGACGCTCTTTGCTCCTCTCGTTTTTTCCCGGAAGGGGAAAAGATAAAATTTTTCTGATGCCTAAGGATTCCCGGCAAAAAACTCCCGGTTACACGGACAGGAACCCCCGGGCCACAGTAGTTACCGTGGAGGCTTGACACTGGCCCCTAGTTTTGGGCGGACTCAAAACTTGATGCATGGTATTGCAGAAAGTATTATGTCCAAGGTATAATGTTTTGATAAAAGAAGCTTTGCGTTTTTATTGCTAAAAAAGGGGTTTTAATGTCAAGAACTTTTGTGAAAATGGCTTATATTTATCTAAAACGGTTAAGTAATGTGGAGTCTTCTGTGAGCCAATACGGACATATATATAAAATTTTAAATGGGTTTTAAGTTTTCTGAAAATCGTTCTAACTATTCCACCTGAATGGGTCCCCGTTTCATGTGAGTATAAAGATTCATTTGTCGTTGGGGGTGTAGGGAAATTAGTGACTGGCAAAACCCGACGCAAAATTTTTGGGTGCCTTTAGACATCTAGGTCAGTATCTTACCTTTCAGGGGTCACTCCTATACTCCAAACATGTCAATTATTGATAATGTTGTTCTTACCTTTCTTTTTTTTTTTGTTATTGAAACCCCTTGGAGGGTTATGTAGCGCATTGGCCCTTTATTGTTTCATACAAACAATAAAAGTGTTGTCAAAAAAAAAAAGGAGTTATGAAATTTGTGCAGACTATTCTCAACATCGTCTGTTGAGACGGACAAGAGTGTTCATTTCAGTTAAATTCAAAACTTATCATAAGGGGAAGAAAACATTAATTAATCAATTATAAAAAGCCCAAAGCAGTAAAAGATTAAAGATAAAAAAGGCCCCAAATTTTTGGGTCTTTGTAAACAGATGGTTGGGCCTTAAGATTACACTTATCACACAAAAAAACCTGTAGTGTTGCCAGACCATAGAAGAGACTGAAAACTAAAGGCTCTTATACACAGCTAATTTCTGCAGAGCCACGCAGCTTTCGATTGTGTGTGGGGTCTCCCAACTCTCCCCAAACAGATGGTATAGGGGTGTTACCAGGGTAGTAAGGTGTCACAGATACAACCAGTTTTCTTTAGGCAATTCACTTCTGCGCTGGTAGTACAGATCCACATATCAGTCACATGTTGGCGCTTGTAATGTTTCCCAAGTGTTACACTGCACGGATAAACCCCAAGAAATGAGTCAGCAAGTAATCCAATGGTGAAAACATCAGAAGCGGGAAAAAATATTAACGATAAAAAAAAAGAGTTTTGTGTATGTCCATATTTTGTGTATGTTCCTTCCAACACATTTCGGACTGTTGAAGACTCTTAGTTGTGGCAAAGGAAAGCCGACTGTAACTAAAAACTTTAAAATCAAAGGAACGATTCAATGAGGTTACCGGCAATGATAGACCCTATCCTAGATCATGACACAACCTCTAATGGGAAATCCACTGAAGAATTCAATATGAATACAGAAGAACAAAGACGCCATGAATACCGACATACAAAAAAAGAATATGTATAAAGGTGTTCAAAGACACAGTACACAAAACCAACAAATATATAAAATATATAAAATGTATAAAATGTGCAATGTTTATTAAGAAGTCAGTGGTAGTGCAGGACCAAAACATGTATGTGTATACAGACATATAATTGTGTATATCACAAGGTGTTACCCCTCAAGTGCCCAGATCCAGTCTAGTGAGTGCACAGCAAAAATCGCAGACTCACACCCAATTGGATCAAAGGCAATAATGAAATACAACTGCAAATTCAAAGTTGTGGATATGATATACAGAATAATTATAATATCTTTATTTATATATGCGCCAACATATTCCGCTGCCTTTACAATTTAAAAGAGGAAAAGCACAGGACAAACCAGACATTACAATTATATAAAAGCTAGTGTCAAAATCAAGACACGCGGTGTGAGGGCAATGCTCGCAAGAGATTACAATCTCATTAGGGTGTATGGGTGAACCAAAAAGGGTTTACAAGTGCTTGGTTTACAATGGTCCAAGCCATGTTTACATAAATATGGGGTAGTATACAATAAAGTGGATGAACCTACCGTGGGTGGCAAAGGTTTAGGTAAGTGTGAATGCTGTGACAGAATTTGCGGGGGTTAAACAATTAGGGATCTTGATTGGCTTGTCTAGAAGATGGGTTTTCAGAGCACCCTTAAAACTGCGAGGTTGTGAGTGTGCCCTGATCAAATGAAGGTATCATGTATTCCAGTGAAACTGGTTGCAATACGTGACGAAATATTGTAGACGGGCCTGGGAGGTCGGATGAGTAAGGTGTGTAATCTTAGATCAGTTGCAGAGCGGAGAGAGACGCCCCGGGTAGGGTTAGTAGACAGAGTTGTGGGAGGAGGTTGTAGGGGGGATGCACCACTGTGGAGGTTTATAGGTCGAGGAATGATTAGTTTTATGTTGTTATTCTGTACTGAATAGGTAGCCATTGCAGAGGACTGACACAGGGTGAGCGAATCAGTTTAGCGGCTGGAAAGAAAGAAATGCCTGGCTGCTGCATTTAGGACAGATTGGAGAGGGGAGTGTTTACAGAGAGGGAGACCGATAAGCAGGGGTTACAGTAGTCAAGACGAGAAAGTAAATAAGGAGCAACAAATGAGAGTTGTGGGCTGTTTCCACAGTGAGATAAAGGACGGAGTCTGGGAGTTGTTCCTTGAGGTGCAGGTGACAGGATCTTTTCATTATTTTTTTTTTTTTTTCTTTATTCTTTCCAGGTTTATTATTTTTTTCTATTCTTTTTTTTCGGGCAAGGGATTGGATTATGGGTTGAAGGGACAGATCCGAGTCTAGTATTAACACCCCAAGACAGCGGGCCTGTGCCTAGGAGAAATGGGGTGGTGCCACACACACTCAGAGGAGATAGCAGGGTGGGGGTGGTTGGTAGATGGTGGGAGGACTAGAAGTTCAGTTTTAGAAATGAGGTTTTAGTTTAAGATACAGGGTGGTCATGATGTCAGATGACAGCGGACAGACAGTCATGGTGTTTTTTGTAGCGGGCAGGAGGATTTCTCGGGAGGAGGGTGTATAGTTGAGTTAGTGTCATCAAAGTAGAGATGGTACTGGTAGCTGAAATCTGCTGATGGTTTGTCAAATGGGGGCTGTGTTACAATGAAAAGAGGAGGCACCAAGAATGGATCCCTGTAGGAACCCAACAGCAAGAGGAAGAGGAGTGGAGGTAGTAGAACGGAAAATGAGGACTACTGAGTAGCGGTAGTCAGAGAGGTAGGAAGAGAACCATGAGGAGAGCGGTGTCCTGTGATAACGATGGCGCTGAGCATGTTGAGGAGGAGGGGTAATCAACAGTGTCAAATGCATGCAGGAGGAGATCCAGAAGAAGCAGCAATGTGTGTTACCTGAGATTTTTGCTGTTAGGACGTCATTAGAGACTTTTGCTAGAGCAGTTTCCGGTGGAGTGTAGGGTGCGGAAACCTGATTGCATGAGGGTCATAAAGAGAGTAGCAGAGAGATAGCGGAATTATTAAAGGGAGTAGACCAAGCGTTCCAGAGTTTAGAGAGAAAGGGCAGTTAGAGAGCTGGTCGGTAGTTTAGCAGAACAGCGGGTCCAGAGAGGGCTTTTTCAAGTAAGGGGGATATAATAGCGTTGTTTTAAAGGAGGAGGGAAGATTACAGTTGGAGAGAGAGAGAGGTTACAGATTGTGTAGTGAGGTTGAAGAGAGGACAGCTGGAGACTTAGATGGACAAGGTGGGAGGGAATGGGGTCACTAGAGCAGGTGGTGGGATGCGCGCAGACAGCAGACAGCCCTGGGACGTGGGACCGGAGACGGGGAACACCCTAGGGACACTTTTTCTTTCTTAATCTTTCTTCTTCTAATGTCGGGGTCAAAGGCTGAAACACGATTAGTGGACGTGCGGGGGAGGGACAGGTTGGTTCTGCTTGTTGTTTGTGATAAGATGTTCTTGGCCGGATACTGTCAATTTTGTCTTTGGAAGTGAGTGGCCAGTCTTCAGCACTGAGGTCAGTGGGAACCGGGGTCTGAGCTTTAGGCCTGAGGAGGGAGTGGAAAGTGCTCAACGACGTTTAGGGTTGGTTGTGTAATGTGGAGGATGCAGGGAGGTGAAGTTTTTTTGTTTGGCGCGTGAAGGGTAGTTAGGTGTGGTAAGTCCTGAGCATTACAATTATAGTGAGAAAAGGTCTGCAGGGTAGCTTGACTTTCTCACACAGATGCTCAGCACACCAGGAACAGCGACTGGAGAAATCGAGTCTGAGGTGTCTGCCAAGGCTGGGGCGTCTGGACTCTGGTGGTGCGGTGTGTGAGTTGTGCAATATGTTCCAGTTGGTTGTGAGAGTTTCATTGTAAAGTTTGACAGCCAGGTCAGGAACTAGGCGAGGAGGAGATTAGGGGCAGTGAGGGACTGTATGGTGTCATATTAAGTTCCTCCAGTGTTTATTGAGCGGAGATTTCGGAAAGGGTGATGGGTTAGGCGTGTCCAGAGAGGCTGAGAGTTAGCACAAAATGTGAAGGAAATAAGTTTCGTGATCAGAGAGAGCCAAAGGAGAGTTGCTTAGATTAGAAATAGAAGCCAGATGGTGACAGTGACCAGATCAGAGGAGTTCCCTTCCTTGTGAGTTGGAGAGTCCATAAGTGGGATGAAACGTTCCGGAGGCCCCAAGGAAGAGGTTAGTGAAAGAAGACAAGAGGCTAGAAGGAGACATAGGGTTGTCAATGGGATGTTTGATGAATCACCCTTGTATGAGAGTTGGGTATTTCAGTTGGAAGGAAAGTGCGGGAGCCAGGAGCAAAATGATCCAGAAATGGGCCGGCGGGTGAGCCGGGGCGGGTCTTTACACAACCGCGACTCTGAGAGAAAATGGCGGCCGGGGCCGGGAAGTGTCTGAGGGTGTGGACCTCAAAGGAGGAGAAAAGGTGAGGGAGGGTGGCAGGGGGAATGGACTGTGTTAGTGCAGTGTGGAGAGTGAGTAAGTAACTCCTCCACCCTGGTCTGTTCTTAGGCTCTGGGGGTGTGGTGAAAGTGGTAGGCGCGTAGGTAGAGAGCGGCGAGGGGACAGCAGTGTCTGATTGCTGGCCCAATTTCTTTAGAGCTAGGAGATTGAGGAGTTAGAAGGAACAGGTCATGGGACAGCAGTGAGTTTATTACGACGGCATCGGGGCATTCACAAAGCACATTTAACGGAACAGGAAAAGACATACAGCGAATAGGCAAGCGGTTAGATAGGGTTCCTGTGGGAGAGGAATACAAGGAGGTAGGTGGGATATGTGGGAAAGGAAGGATGGACCAGGGGTTGGAAGAGGATGTCCTGCAGCAGAGAAGCAGGAGAATGAAAATGTGACCCGCAGTGGTTCAGTGATAAATATGATCGGCGTTTGTGCATGCACCATGATAAAGGGTGGTTTGTGGTAAGTTAAAGTGAGGTAAGTTGTGTATGGGTTGTGTGCATGGGAGAGGGAAGGTGATGAGGAGAGGAGCTAATGTGGACCAGAGTTGCTTGGAGGCATGAATGGGCGGTAGGACAGGGAGTAAAGGCAGCAAGATAGATAGCTATAGTAAGCTTGGTGACTAGCTCGTAGGTTGTTAAAATACATTACTTACAATATGGTTTCTGCCCATTATGCCCACTTTTGAGTCACAATTCATCAAATATCACTTCAAAAATGCTGTCACTTAATAATTGAGGCTGACCAAGAGTCTTGCAGACCAGCAAGGCACCAATTTTAGTTGTCTATTGTATTAGATCACTCTTTCAGGTGTCAAGAAAGGGTGGGGTTATTCTGAGATAGCAGAAGGAACTGCTTCAAAGGCTTTCTTAAACATATTAAACACATCCTAATTATTCTTTGAACAGAGCTGGGGGGTTCTATGCAGTTTTACCAACCATAGGAAAACACAATACATGGAAATGAAATATACACTGCTGGTTAAGGAGGAGATGCGTGAGGGTTGTAGTCGCTTGACTTACCATAGAAAAAACAACAATACAGGGAAATGTATTATAACACAGCAGTTAGGAGGTGATGGTGTAGGGTTGTAGTCGCTTGACTTACACTAGAAAACACAATACTGGGAAATGAAATATACACAGCTGATTAGGGAGGAGATAGTGTGAGGGTTGTAAGTCGCTCTGTCATCCATAGGGAAAATCAACAATTACAGGGAAATGAAATATACACAGCGTTTTTGGAGAGATGGTGTGGGGTTGTTTGTAGTCGCTGGACATACCATAGAAAACACAATACAGGGAAATGAAAAAATATACACAGCAGTTAGGAGGAGATGGTGAGGGTTGTAGACGCTTGACATACCTTAGAAAACCACAATAAGGGGAAATGAAATATACACAGCAGATAGGTGGAGATGGTGAGGGTTGTATGTCGCTTGTACATTACAATAGAAAACACCAAATACAGGGGAAATGAAATATTACAGCTGTTAGAGGAGATGGTGAGGGTGTGTAGTCGTCTTGGACATACATAGTAAACACTTATCAGGAAATGAAAGTATACACAGCAGTTAGGGAGGAGATGGTGTGGGTTGTAGTTCACTTGACATCCTGTGAAGAAGTAAACAATGAACAAAGCAATTAAAGGTGGGTGCAGAGTCGATGCCAAGTCTCATTACATATTCGGTTATAAATTCTTAATATCACTTCATAAATGCTGTCTTAAGAAATGCAGGAAATTTATAAAGCTGGCAAGTCAAGAGGTCTTGCAGACCAGCAAGGCACCAATATAGAGTGGTAACACTGCTCACCCCTTGACACCCGACCCACATTTCACTTGTTGTTTTGTCAACCCCAAAGCCAAGAAACAAAGATAAGTAGTGACATACAAATAACATTGAAAATTGATTCATGAAAAAAATATGAGATATGTGAAAGACAAAGGTATGTTCACACAGCGTATTTGTGGGGCGTACTTCGCCGCATAAGTGTGCTGCAATACGCCCAAAGTATGCCCTGCAAATACGGTAAAATCATAGCACTCATTGAGTACAATGATAAGCTGACATTTTCCTGGCACACGCATTGGGAGAAAGAAGCTACACAGACTGAGGTTCGGACATTGTCGGACTGGGGTGCCTAGGGCCAACCAGTGGAGTTGATTTTGGGGCCCACCCTAATACTTTATACTAATACTTTTACCTTATACTCTCCCTCTTGCTTTTTGCCTCTATTATGTCTATGCAGTTAAGGGTATGTTCACACGATGTATTGTGGCGCGTACTGTACGCGCCACAATACATGATGTGCTTCGGGAGCTGTCGCTAATACACACATACTCCTGTGGCGCGGGAGGTGGGGGGGCGACTGCCCTCCGGCCCCATTGACCTGCATTACTCGCGCCACGTATTTGCCGCAAATAATTGAGATGTCACTTATCACCCTGCGCTTACAATACAATCGTATTGTACGAGCAGGGAGAGGAGGCGTAATCCATAGTTCTCTATAAGAGCTATGGATTACCGTAATTATGGGGCACATTTCCCTGCGTACTAAGTGCAGTACGATGCGAAATGCGCCCCAAAATAAGCCGTGTGAACATATCCTAAAAAGCAACTCTAGGTCTGTTATGCTCAGGGATCCACCTGTTTCACCTGTTCCCCTGTAGGCCAGTCTGAGCCTGGAGCTGGGCATGAACGCTTTAGAAGTTCACGTTGTCCAGCGTGTACTTCTATAACACTATGTGTATATAGTGCACGCCGCTATACGCTGTGTTAACCCTGCAAAATAGTTGTGGAAAATGACTATCGAATATCTTGGCAGAGCAATAACATGTACATAAACCGTCCAAATACAATAATGTGAGGCTCCTAAAGCATTCATTCAATTTTGTTTCGGACATGAATTTCGATCTTTTTAATTCACTTTAGATACCAATACATTATTATTTTTTTGATCACAGTGACAGTTTATTTACAGACACCGGCCAGGGCATGTCTATTTCCTCAAACATTGGGCCTCATTTATGAAAACTGTCTAATTGTAAGACTGTCCTTGTTGTCCATAGCAACCAATCATAGCTCATAGCAACCAATCAGAGCTCATAGCAACCAATCAGAGCTCAGCTTTCATTTCTCCAGTGCATTATAAGCAATAAAAGCTAAGCTCTGACTGGTTACTATGAGCTCTGATTGGTTGCTATGGGAAACAAGGACAGTCTTACAATTAGACAGTTTTCATAAATGAGGTCTATTGAATGGACAAATCTTAATTCCCAAAAACAATGTGCACTCATACTTCTACAAGTATGACAGTACGTCATATTTATACTGCGAGGGCCTGTATTAGATTCTCTAAAATATGATGTGGAAAGATACTTGTTACAATTATCCAATGTTAGCAACCACCTTACAGGAAAAAAAAATCCATTAAACAGAGATTGGCTATTAAAGAACTACAGCCTAATGAGCAAATTGTTATAAGATCAGTGGATAAAGGGGGCAAAATGGTTGTGCTGGATAAATCTGTATACACAAAAATTTGGCACTAGATATTTTGGACGACACAAGTACTTATCTCAGGTTACAATCAGACCCTACTGTTGAGCTTAGGTATACATTATATCAGATGATTATGGAAGGCATTCATTCGGGGATTATACTAGTGCATCTCCAAAAATTTGAATATCAATGAAAAGATAATTGATATCAATGATTTAAGTCAAATCTGTGTTTTAGACAATTTCTAGACACTTCTGTGCCTCGTCTGACAAAAGGGCCATGGCCTCAGGAAAAGGGGCCTGGTTTTACAGAAAAAGGGCATGGCTAAGCGTGCATTGCCCCGCGCCAAATAAATGCACCAGAACAGTGGCGCTGTTAGTGGCATAAAGTTATCCAACTTATAAATGGTGTAAAGTTAAACTATCATGCACCAGATTTATAAACACTATGATAAATGTGGTGCATTCAAAAACTATCTAGTCTAAGTTTACACTGTGTAAGGTTATGTTCACGGTGCGTACTTGTGCGTGGCACTTTACACCTCCTGTTGAAAGTACATGCTGGCCAACGTGCTTCCCACAGCGCTCTGGCCCGGCTTCCATTTACTTTCACTTTTCCTGCCGAGGAAAATGCTAGGAAATGATAGCACTCAATGAGTGCTATGATTTTACCATATTTGCGGGGCGCACTTTAGGTGTATTGCAGCATAATTATGGCCTGAAGTACACCCCGCAAATGCGCCGTGTGAACAGACCCTAAGAGTTAAACAGAATTGATAAGTCTGCCACACTATGTCTTATTTATGTCCAGACAATGCTATTACTGCAATTTTTCATGGATTACCCAAGGTGCATAAAGGAATCCACCCCCCCCCCCCTCCCCGACCCTTAGACCAATCATGTCTGGAATATATGAAAAAATCTGAGCTCACCGGATCTTCAGAACAGTTGTGAAAAAAACCCCAAAAAAGTTGGAAACGCGTAGCCTGCGAGCACGCATCTGCAAGTGTTTCTATGTGTGTATATGTGAAGATTTTATCCCGAAATAAAGAAGCTGAATTTTACGCTGGAGCATTACCTCTATGTAAGATCTCGTTGTGCATATCTGGGATAGGTTCCTTTAATGAAAACCTCTTTGAATGGTTGGATGAGCAGATACGACCATAAGTTACATGTACCCCTGGTTACATGAAAGAATCCAAGTAGGTTTAAAAAACATTTGATCCTTTTGTGTGGCAACATAATGATGTGTGGATTACTTGTGATGTCACTCCGTTGTAGACTTCCATACCACGTAATCTGGCCATTAGAGCTATTGCACATCATCTGTATAAATATACTCTTTTTTTAAGAACATTTATGTGAATACATTATAGGTCACACAATATTTTTTGTATCACTACGTTTGATAATCAATTTGTTCTACAGATTTTGGGGGCCCATTTTTCCGCCTCCTTTGCCAATCTTTATATGTTGTGGTGGGAGGAGTTAACTTTTTCATTTCACAATTTTTTGTGGACCAGGTCATGTGGTATGGAAGATATATTGATGATATTTTGATAGCATGGAAGGGGGTCATCTCTATGATACCGGATTTTGTGAGGTATTGAAACCAAAAAAGTTTGAGCCTCAAGTTCACACATAAAGGTAAAAATACTTAAAAAAAAATTTGATTGATCACTAACAGGGGATACCACAAATGGCAAGATTATTAATAAATTGTTCAGAAAATAAACTGCCGGAAATACTATTTTACATGTCTGCTATTAAAGGGAACCTGTCACATAGATTATGCCACCTTGCTAGCTAGTGACAGATGTGCTGTTTCCAGCGCTGTGTCTCTTATTCTGTAAGGTGCAGCAGTTTCAGAAAATTTAGAGCTGTCTGCTCTGCCAGAGTCCAGCCACCCACGGCTAGCTCTGCCCACCTGTCGGTCATTCAAAGGTTTCCACCTCTTCCTAGTTTTAGGGTATGTTCACATGGCTGATTTTGACGCTGTTTTCAGAGTATTTCTGCGCTCAAAACAGCATCAAAAAAGCCTCTAAAATTCCCCCAGTTCATTTTCATTAGTTCCTATGTAAAACAGCATTTTAGTTTAAACACAGCATGTTTTTAAGCACGGTTTAGGCGCTTCTTTAGAAGCTGTTTTCAATGCTGAAAATCCTAATAGAGAGCTCCAAACCTCAGCCAAAACCTTGGCCCAGTTTTTGATGTGTTTTTGGGCGCTGCTTTTGCCCTGGCTAATTATTTGTATGGGTTTTCAGAAAGAAAACAGTGTTGGAAAACCTCATCCAAAACCTGATCCAAATCTGATCAAAAACTCATCTGAAACAGCGCTTCAAAACCTCATCAGAAACCACAAGGAGAAACCTGATCAAATCCTCGACAAAGCCTAGCCTGAAAAGTTCTGCTTTGAGGCGTTTTTCAAATGAGGTTCTGACACTGAGTTGGACGCTGAAAATTCAGCGTCAAAATCAGCCATGTGAACTTACAGCTGCGGGTGGACGGAGCCAACACCTGCTCATGATTAAACTGGTAGGACAGGCAGCGCTTTGCTAGGTTTGAGCAAAAAATGCTCTGAAACTACTGAATCTGACAGAATAAGGAACACAGCGATGAAAACAGCATTGACCTCATTTCAGAAAACTGTCTAGTAGTAAGACTGTCCTTATTGCCCATAGCAATCAATCACAGCTCAGCGTTAATTTATTTTACTGCTCGGGAAAATTAAAAGCTGCACTCTGATTTCTATGAGATCTGATTTCTATGAGCTCTGAATGTTTGCTATAGGCAACATGGACAGTTGCTGCTAGACACTTTTCATAAATGAAGCCCTATGTCTGTCACTGGCTTGTGTTTTCCTCAGCAAAGGTAGTATTAGCTATGCGACAGGTTCCCATTAAAGGGGTTGTCTCACTACAGGTTTTCAGGCTGCCTCATTCATTCTGTCTGTTGAATTTTTTTATTCAGGGGCGTGTTGCCTCCTCCCACTCCCCTCCTCCCTGAGATCTCTGACACAATAGCAGAAAAGAAAAGATGGAGGAAGATGAAAAGGGGGAGTGGAAGACAAAGGCGCTTTGGCCTGTAGTATCAGCTTTACACTCGGAGTTAAGTATCAAAAGTAGAAACAAGACTCTCACCTGGTTATGTTGCACTAAGCACGGGTGCGGCACAGATCATCGCTTTATCAGAAGGATGTGGGTTCCCTTATACAGCCACCTCTGACTTTTTAAGAGTATACAGTATTCACACGGCGTGTTGAGTCTGTGTGAACATACATTATTAGATACGTGTTTGGATCTGTCCGTCGGACCCTAAACGGACCCAAACAGGTGTCTAATAAATAGCAGTGGGATTTTTCACTGCTCGCAATGTTAAATACGCATCGGCGTGTTTAATTGCGTCTTACGGATTCGTTCAAAGAATTAACATGTCAATTCTTGATCCGAAAGATGCAGCAGGAGCCAAATTTAAAACTATAAGGTGTGATCCTGCTGCAGCCAAAACGCATCCAAACACACAGCTGTGTGTTAGATACGTGTTGGCTGCATTTTAGATCAGAAAGATGCTGCGTTTTTGGATGCAATTTCCGGATCCCAAACGGATCCAAAATCGGATCCAAAAACACTGAATAGCCCCATAACCTCCATGTTGCAGGATAACTGAGATAAAACATCCAAAATTGTGCTTTATAGAGTTTGGAGAACCGTTACAATACAGGGTTAGACAGACGCATTAGGGAAAACCAGCTGCGTGCACCGGCTCTGTATGAGCTAACATCACAAATAGGCAGAATATAACATATAGAAAAGTTTTCAAAAAAAACATATTTTCTATTAGCTTTTTGGTCAGATGTACAGAAAGCTCAGTACAGAATATTCAGCATAGAACAACATTCGCACCACCATAGGTAGCACAAAATATAAGTAGGACTGTGCATTTCTCGAAGTATCTACCTCACTCCCTCAGTTCTAATGTGATCACTGGTAATGCTGCAATTTATACATGCCCACTAATTGAACCACTTTAATATTCTAAAATAGTTTAAAATACTACTAAGGGAAATATCCAAATATCAAATATATTAACTCTATACTCCACAGAACTAGAAGTGATCGGGGAGATGGAGAGATTTGACTGGGTCCTGTTATCCTCCATATTTTCACTATTCTCCTTTTAACATAGGATTTGACATCTATCATTTATTGTTCAACATGCGCTTAGGCTTGTAACATTTTACATAGCATAGCGATCTGACCAATTGTACTTTTTTCTCTCAATATTTCAATATGTCATGGATCTAAGTCACTAGGCTAATCTTATGCAAGGACTCAGAAGCGTAACTTGCAGCTCCTGGGTAAATAGTGAAATGGGGCCCTTCAGCTACCATGTGCTATTTACAATATTGTGGCAGAAGTGCATTTGGGGCCCCATCAGGCTGCAGGGCCCGATAGCGACTGCTACCTCTGCACCCCTTATAGCTACGCCATTGCAAATACTATATCAATGCTGCACGCGGCCCTCTCTTGGAATTTTTATATATATGTTTTATGAGCGTTAACTTGTCTTAAACTTTATTCTTTATTAATGAAACTTATTTTTTTTCTCTGCGGTTATTTTATATTATTTGAAACCTATGAGAGGACGATATATATTTAACTGATTATTTCTGTTACCTCATTTAGACCATTGGGTTTTAAAGTGTTGAGGCAGAATATCCAATACATCTCACGTTTTTTACCAACTCTCCTTCTATTTTCTGCTACAATTTCGATTGGATACAGCATATATTCTTTATAATGTATTTCTTTAAAATGCGGGAGCCACTATAAAATTCCCCTCTGGATATTAGACCTCTGTTGATTTATGCGGCGTGAAGATTGCATCGTGGGTTTCCCAACGTATTGTTTTCCACAACCACAATCAATCACATACTCTGCATGATAAGACTTACAGTTTAAAAATGATTCTGTCTGAAATTTTTGTTGGGTACGCGAAAACTTAAATTCTGCCATCCCATGGTCTATCTCATCACAGCATTTGCAATTTTGTGTGTTACATTTAAAGACCCCTATTTTCTTATTTCTATCATTTTTTGTTTCTGAGCTTGCAACCTTTTTACAATGTTGTTTCAGTTTTGATAGAGTTAAGTAATTTTTTAAGGTTTTTGCCCGTCCGTAAGTAATGCCAGGTGTTGGTGGTAGGATGGTAGTATATAATACCAATGTTTTTTCAATTTTTTTTAAAATTTCCAGTATTTTTTTTCACTGCAGATTTTCTTAATTCATCGTAGTCGCTCATATGGTATATTCTTTCTCCATTTGATATAGTGATTACTCCTGTAATGCAAGTACCTGTAACAGTATACTTTAAAAAAAAAAAAAAAAAAAAGTTTTGCTTAAAATATTTTCCTCCTTGTGATATAGGGTAAGAGCCAAAAAAATGATCTCAAATCTATTAGTTGTGATGGTGAATTCTATTCCCCAATCAGTGTCATTCAACTATTGTACAAATTTCTGGGCATCCTCTGCAGAGCCCTTCCAAACCAACAGCAAATCATCGATAGATCTTTTAAAATAAACAATGTTTCTTCAAAACACATTATCCAACAAAATAAAAGTTTTTTCAAACAACCCCATGAAGAGGTTGGCCAGGAATGGGGCTACTCTTGTCCCCATCGCTGTGCCAACCCTCTGAAGATATATAAAATAATTATTCTGTAAGATCAAGCGAAGTCCTGCCAATAAAAAATCTATTTGTTTTTGAGAAACTTCCAAAAACTATGACAGCTAAACCTTTTTCATTCTCTATGTTGCTATAGAGAGCTACTACATCTAGAGTCTAGAATGTATAATCTTTCTCACCTTTTCTCCTACCAGTGTAGCTATCACTTCATCGGAATCTCTACATAGTCCTGGAGGAACAAATCTATGTAATGTGATAGATTGCTCAATTGGGAATTTATCCACAATATAATTGGTCTTCCTGGGGATTTTGCACTGATTTATTTACCTTTGGGAGGTGATAAATGAAAGGCTCACTAGCTTCCTTTACATTCAAAAATTTGTATTCATTTTTGTCTATCAGATTTTCCTCACTAAAAAACGTGAGATGTATCGGATATTAAAGAATGACCAGCACCAGGTAGGAAGGAGTGGTGCTAATGGAAAGGGTACTTGCAACCCCAAACATAGGATATTACAAATCCACAACGCTCAATAATACTTCAAAAGGTGAATTATCATGAGAAAATTGTTTACATGTGTATATACAATACAGTGTTTGTCAGGAATTGGTAAAGTGTATATGGTACAGTATGTTACATTCCATACAAAATAAAATGGTATATAGAGTAATGTGATCTTTTACTTCATGTTTCGGTAAGAAGTAGACCTTATTCATAAGGGATCACAATGTTTGGTAGGAAGAAAGATATTAGAGAGTAAAGTATGGAAAGTACCAATAGTAGCGGATACATGTACCAGAGTAGGATCAAGTAAGGAGATATGGCTATATGTGAATGCAACTGGATGTCTGTGTGCATAAGGAATGCTGCAGGACGCAGAGGAGTTTGAGCCAGATGCACTCTTAGACTGCGTCTACCCTACTCTATATTATCTTTCTTCCTACCAACCATTGTGATCCCTTATGAATAAGGTCTACTTCTGATTGAAATGTCAAGGAGAAGATCACATTACCATCTTATTTTACTGTACCAATTCCTGACGAACACTGTATTATATATACACATGTAAACAATTTTCTCACGATAAACACCTTTTGAAGCTTTTTGTGAGTGCTGTGGATTTGTAATACTAGATGCATTGGATTTTCTGCCTCAAAACCCAATGGTCTAAATGAGGTAACAGAAATAATCATTTAAATATATATCGTCCTCTCATAGGTTTGAAATAATATAGGAAAATAACCTCCGAGTAAAAATAAAAATCTACTTAGAGTTTCATTAATAATGAATAAAGTTTAAGACAAGTACTGTACGGTACATAAAACATATATAATAAGGCCCAATAGAGGGTGTATGCAGCATTGATATAGTACTTGCATATGATTAGCCTAATGACCTAAATTCAGGACTTTGAAATATTTTGAGGTAGAATTATCATTATTTAAACCAATAGAGGGTGCTCCAAATTCAGGTATAGGACTTGCATATGATTAGTCTAGTGACTTAGATCCATGACTTAGAAATATTGAGAGAAAAAAGTACAAGCATAGGTGCAAGTTGAACAATAAATGATAGTTATCAGATCCTATGTTAAACGGAGAACAGTGAAAATATGGAGGATACTAGGACCCAGTGAAAACTCTCCATCTTCCCAATCACTTATAGTTCTATGGAATTTCGAGTCAAATATATTTGATATTTAGATATTTCCCTTAGTAGTATTTTAAACTATTTTAGAATATTAAAGTGGTTAGAGGTATTGATGGCATTTTGAAATTTCAGGATAAAGTTTATTCTATGAGTGGGCAGGTATAAATAGCGATGTTACTGGTGTTCACATAAGACCTGAGGGAGTGAGGTTGATGCCTCAAGAAACGCGCAGTCTTACTTTTATATTTTATAGGCTAATGTACAGTGGGTATGGAAAGTATTTAGACACCTTTAAATTTATAACTCATTCTTTCATTGCAGCCATTTGGTTAAATCCAAAAAGTTCATATTTTTGCTCATTAATGTACACTCTGCCCCCTGTCCCTCTCCCCGTCATGAAAGAAAAAAACAGAAATGTAGATATTTTTGCAAATTTATTAAACAAGAAAACCTGAAATATCACATGGTCATAAGTATTCAGACCCTTTGCTCAGTATTGAGTAGAAGCACCCTGTTGAGCTAGTACAGCTATGAGTCTTCTTAGGAATGATGCAACAAGTTTTTCACACCTGGATTAGGGGATCCTCCTCCATTCTCCCTTGCATATCCTCTCCAGTTCCCTCAGGTTGGATGGTGAACGTTGGTGGACGGCCATTTTCAAGTCTCTCTAGAGATGCTCAATTGGGTTTAGGTCAGGACTCTGGCCGGGCAAGTCAAGAAGGGTCACAGAATGGTTCGGAAGCCCCTGCTTTGTTCTTGTAGCTGTGTGCTTAGGGTCATTGTCTCGATGGAAGAAGAACCTTCGGCCCAGTCTGAGCTCCAGAGCGTCTGGAAGAGGTTTTCCTCCAGGATATCTCTGTACTTGGCCGCATTCATCTTTCCTTCAATTGCAACCAGTCGTCCTGTCCCTGTAGCTGAAAAACACCCCCATAGCATGATGCTGCCACCACCATGTGTCACTGTTGGGATTGTATTGGGCAGGTGATGAGTAGGGCCTGGTTTTTTCCACCACTTAGAATTAACACCAAAAAGTTCAATCTTCGTCTCATCAGACCAGAGAATCTTATTTTTCATAGTCTGGGAGTCCTTCATGTGTTTTTTTGCAAACTATATGCGGCTTTCATATGTCTTGCACTGAGGAGAGGCTTCTGTCGGCACTCTCTGCCATAAAGCCCCGACTGGTGGAGGCTGCAGTGATAGTTGACATTGTGTAACTTTCTCCCATCTCCCTACTGCATCTGTGGAGCTCAGACACAGTGATCTTGAGGTTCTTCTTTACCTCTCTCATCAAGGCTCTTCTCCCACAATTGCTTAGTTTGGCTGGATGGTCAGGTCAAGGAAGAGTTGTGGTCGCCCCAAACTTCTTCCATTTAAGGATTATGGAGTCCACTGTGCTCTTAGGAACCCTGAGTGCTGCAGAAATTCTTTTGTAACCTTGGCCAGATCTGTGCCTTGCCACAATTCTGTCTGAGCAACTTGGGCAGTTCCTTAGACCTCATGATTCTCATGTGCTCTGACATGCACTGTGAGCTGTGAGGTCTTATATAGACAGGTGTGTGCCTTTCCTAATCAAGTCCAGTAAGTTTAATTAAACACAGCTGGACTTCAATGAAGGAGTAGAACCAGCTCAAGGAAGATCAGAAGGAAACGGCAGCATGTGAGTTAAATATGAGTGTCACAGCAAAGGGTCTGAATACTTATGTGTAGTGTTGAGCGATTATTATCGACAAAGTTGAAATCGACATGGTTTTTATGTTGATCGAAATTTTTCGATCACGCGATAATTTAGGTTAAAATCTGCGCATAATCTATTAATATCGCGCCATTTTCGGCGCTTCCTGTCATTTTGGCGGCCAGCAAACCAGCTTAGAGAATAGAGCCTGCTGGGTGAGCTGGGTGTGCGACGTCATGACTGGGATGTGTATGGTTGTGATTGGCTGGAAAAATCATATGACCTCGTTTTACATAGAACAGCCCTTCCTGTTCAGCATCAGTGTGTGTCTGTGTCTCATAAGAGCAGGATGTGTGCTCGGTCTCTCTCAATACAGCTCAGCGAAACTGTTCTCTTTGTTCACACAGAAAACTATGCTTTTAGCTGTGAACATTAGAATATAGGTAGATTAGAGAATTTCAGTTTTTAGTTACTTAGGCTGAGAATTTTAAAGGAGCATCTAGCGAGCATCTCGGGAGAGGTGGGGGGGGTTGCAGGCGAACACAGACAGACAGGCTGGCAGGCAGGCTTTTGAAAGCAGAGTGGATATTGTACAGCCCAGACTTTGCTTTGACCCTGCATTGAAATGGGTTTTTATTAACAGTTTTTGGCCAGTTTTTGGTGAAATATTAGCTTGTATTTTGTGCAGCCTGTACTTATATTAGGATACAGATCTTTTCTAGTAACTGCAGGTGTAAAAACTCACCTTTGATTATCTGTACACAATTTAATTAGGTTTTTTTTCACTTTGCCGCAGCTCCGTTTTGTTCAGAGACCCACTTTGTTCTTACAATAGGAAACAGAACTTTTCTAATCACCGCAGGTGTATTTATAGGTTCAAAAACCACGTTTTATTAGCCGTACACAATTGAATTACGTGTTTTTCACTTTGGCGCAGCCCAGCTTTGTTCAAAGACCCACTTTGTACTCACAATAGGATACAGAACCTTTCTAGTCACCGCAGGTGTATTTCATAGGTGCAAAAACCACCTATTATTATCTGTACACGATTTAATTAGGTTTTTTTTCACTTTGGCACAGCTCAGTTTTGTTCAAAGACCCACTTTGTACGTACAATAGGATACAGAACTTTTCTAGTCACTGCAGGTGTATTTATAGGTGCAAAAACCATGTTTTATTATCCGTACACAATTTAATTAGGTTTTGTTCACTTTGGCGCACTCCATTTTTGTTAAAAGACCCATCTTGTACGGAAATGACCATACCAAAATTTGCTAGTATTTGGGTGTTTTATTTCATAGGTGCAAAAACCACCTATTATTATCAGTACACAATTTAATTACGTGTTTTTCACTTTGGCGCAGGCCAGTTTTGTTGAATGACCCATCTTGTACTTATATTACCATGCAGAAATTTGTTAGTAATTGCAGTTGTATTTCATAGGTGCAAAAACCACCTATTATTATCAGTACACAATTTAATTACCGTATATACTCGAGTATAAGCCGACCCGCGTATAAGCCGAGGCACCTACTTTTGCCACAAAAAACGGGAAAACTTAATGACTCGAGTATAAGCCTAGGGTGGAAAACGCAGCGGCTACTGGTAAATTTTAAAAATAAAAATGGATACCAATAAAATTACATAGGCATTTAATTCCCCCATAGGCATTATAGGGGGTATAGGGCCCTAATTCCCGGTTGGGCGGGTATATTCCCAAATGGCAGATATGGCCCCAAGCTTAATAGGCAGTTATACCCCCCCCATAGCAGATTATAGGCGGTTTTGGCCCCATACGCGGGAAATAGGCAGTATATGGCCCCAAAAACGCGGTAATAGGCGGGTATATGGCCCCATACAGGTAATGGGCGGGTAAATGGCCCCATACCAGGTAATAGGCAGTATTGGCCCCATAGGCAGGTAATAGGCGGGTTATAGGCCCCATAGGCAGGAATAGGGCAGGCTGTAGGCGGTAAAAGGGAAAGCTGTAGGCGGGGTATAGGCAGGATAGGCAGGCTGTAGGCAGGTAAAGGGCAGGTATAGGGCCCGGGGCTGTAGGCGGGTATGGGGCAGAAAGGGGCCCGGGGTGTAGGCAGGATAGGCAGCTGTAGGGCAGTTAAGGGCTGGCTGTAGCGGGATAGGCATCGGTAGGCAGGTAAGGGCCAGCTGTGGGCAGGTGTAGGCAGGTATAGCACTTAGGCAGGTAAGGGCCGGGCTGTGGCGGGTTATGGGGCAGGTAAGGCCGGCGTAGGCAGGTATGGGCCAGCTGTAGGCAGTATGGGCCAGCTATGGGGCAGGTTAGGCAGGTATAGGAGCTGTAGGCAGGTAAGGGCCCTGGGCGGTATCAGGATAGGGGGCAGGTATGGGGCCAGCCTATAGCCAAGGGGTATGGGCATTTTTAAAAAAATAAAAAACAACCACTTACCTGGCTCCCCCTGCTGTCTCCCTCGCCGCTCCCCCCTCCTCCTCCCTCCGGCCTCCCGCGCGATTCCGCATCTTCCCCGCACAGCGGGTGCATCTCAGGCCGCCAACGGGTTTTAACACACGCGCCTGGCGGAAACCCGGGACAGCCCGAGTCGCTTCGGCCCCCCCCCAAGACCACTCGGGGCACGGAGCCTCGCTCTGTGCCCCAAAAAATGGTACCCCTTTAAACCATATCGCTCGGGAGTCGCATTGGGTGAAGGGATCCGGACAGGCCCGGGCCCGCAGCGCCGACACTGTGCGCTCACTCGGCCTTCAGTTATATGGCTCCCTGGGGAGCCGCATAAAACAAAGCGTCCCTGTGGGGCCTCGGGCCATCGCAGGCCCGAGCGCCGACAGTGACCGAGTAAAAGCCAGGTAAGTTTTTTTCACCATTTTTTGGCTAAAAACTCGGCTTATACTCGAGTAAAAATTTAGGGTACGGTTTTTTTTCACTTGGGCGCAGCCCATTTTGTTAAAAGACCCATTTTTACTTCAATGGGATAAGAACTTTTCTAGCACTGCAGTGTATTTTTTTTGGTGCAAAAACCACTTTTTTATTATCCGTACAAAATTTTAATTGGGGTTTTGTTCACTTTGGCGCATGCCATTTTTTTGTTAAAAGGGACCCCCATTTTTTTGGGTACGGATATTTTACCATCCCCGAAAATTTGCTAGTAATTGGGTTTTGTATTTCATAGGTGAAAAAAACCACCTATTTTTTACAGTACACAATTAATTAGGTTTTTCATTTTGGCGCAGCACAGTTTTTTTTGAAAACCTATTTTTTACTTACAATAGGAACAGAATTTTTCAATCACCGCAGGGTAAATAGGTCAAAAACCACGTTTATTATCCGTACAAAATTTTAATTAGTTTTTTCCCTTTTGGCGCAGGCCTTTTTTTTAAAAAACCCATCTTGTAGGGAATCATCATACAAAAATTTTTACTATAATTGATGTTTATTTCATGGGTGAAAACCACCTATTATTAACATACACAATTTAAAAATTACGTTTTTTTTCCACTTTGGCGCACCCCAGTTTTGTGGAAAGACCATCTGTCCCTATTTTTACCATACAGAAATTTGCTTGAAATTTGCAGTGTTTTTCTTTAGGTGCAAAAACCACCTATTTTTATCAACACAATTTAATTACGTTTTTTTTCACTTTGGGCGCAGCCCAGTTTTGTTAAAAACCCATTTTGTACTTATTTACCAACAAAAATTTTTCAGTAATGCAGTGTATTTCATAGGGCAAAATCCACCTTTATTATCCTATACTTTTCAAATAGGTGTTTTTTTATTTGGGTGCGGCCCATTTTTTGTTCATAAGCCACCTTGTACTTAAATTTTAATCAAAAATTTTTGTAGTTACTTTTGGGTGTTTTTCTTTGGGTGCAAAAACCCCTTTTGCTATCCAATAACTTTTAAATGCTGTATTGCACGGGGTGGGGCCCTATTTTTTTTTCAAATAGCCCCCCCGCCCCCACAATTTTTAAAATTTTTCTGCAACTGTTCTCTTTGTCATTCTGCAAAAAAACCAAATTTCTTTTTCCTGAAAATTTTTGAATATTTTATTGTGCACGTTAAATCTCAGTTTGGCGCAGATACGCATTGTATGAAGTTTGTTGAAAACTAAAATTTCCCAAAGTCCTACTGGGAGTTGAAAAACCCCTGTGACTAAAGGGAAGAACACTGTTTTTTTTTGATTTACGGTTCTTCACCAGACCGCATTTCACGTATTCGCAGAAACATTTCATTTTTTTAATCCCAGTTGGGTGTAGAAATTAGAGGGATTTAAAATACTATGATTTCCATCTTTTAAAAAAGAAACCAAAAACTCTTTCCCTACTTTCTTAAATTTTTTTTCTTTCTGAACAGGAGCAAAAGCAGTGGGAACGAGCAAAAGGGGGGGAGGACTGGAGGGAAGGTACGAAGAAATGCCCTTTATGCTGGCGACAACAAAAACCAGCGGGGCCGGGTTTCAGGGCTGTCCCCCGTCATCGCTGGTCAGGGGCCCCGTGAATCTCAGTAACGAACAGCATGCCAATCTGTTCTTCTGGTTTAAAGAACCTGCCCAGCATCTTACTCCCGGCCCTTTCCCAGTCACGGGCCCAAAGTCGCATCAGCATCATCACCCGCCCAAAAAGAAGCAAGGCAGCACAAATGTCAACTCTGTACCCCCCATGTATAACCATTTTCTGAAGACCCCCTTTGATGACAAAATGTATTGGGGGCAGAAGCAGTTAAAAGATCAAAGGCCAAAAGGAGATTTTTTCTGCTTTGACCCCAGTTACTGATGCCATCAGGGGGAAAGGAAGCCGGTCAAACGCAAAAATCCCGGCGGCCAACGCCTTGCAGGGCCCCTTGCTTGTAGCCTGCACTCCTGGATCAAAATTTCAGGACACAATCACCTGTGTTGATGATGACGACATTGCGGGTCCAAAGTGGTCTTTTCCGCAGAAATTGCTTTGGGGAAAGGGGGAAGACGATGGGGTAGTGTCAGTACGGGCCCCCCGACAAAAAGGGAGAGGGGCGGTCGCACAAGTCCGCTGGATGATTCCCCCAGCCAAAGATCACGGAAACACCGCTCCTTTTGCTTTTTTCGCCTCGAAAAGGGCCAGGACCTCTCAACCTGGGCCCTTTTTAGCAAGCCCTGATTCACCCAACGATGTCATATGCCGCCTTTGCCTTAAACACATCAGTAGAGGCAAAAATCTTTGGGGTTTAAACCCCCACAAAAATGTCTACAATAGTCAATGCAGCGAAAGCAGAGTTAATGGAGGGAACACTTGGGCCAAAAAAGGGCCCCACGTTTCCCCGGGCCCCAACCACTGTCACACCCCTGTCTCGCCCCCCTCCTCCTCCCCGCCCCCCACCAACTTCCCTCACTGGCCCTGTCCTCTCGAGTCAGATCAGGGGTCACCTCCGCCTTCAGCCTCCCCCGGGCCCCCCCAGTACCACCCGCACCACCAAACCCATCCTACCCCTTCCCTCCACCATTTTTTTGCCTGCACGCCAACGGGCCAATCTAGCAGCCCCCTCGCTTCCCGGTTTTTGGGGCAGAAGAAACACTTAAAAACCCAAAACCATCCCAAAGCCAAAAGCCGAAGTCGGCATTGCCAACTTTTGGCCTTGGAAAAGTTTCTTTTTTCCTCTGGGGACCAGATGGGTTCCGCCACGTCATGGCCCTTGCCCGCCCCCAATACCAGATGCCAAGCAGGGATTTTTTGCCAAAAAGCCCCTCCCTCCCTGGCCAGCCACTGTCATCTAAAAATTCAAGCCTTTCTGCATCTGTGCCCCAAAAGTCCATCTGACCACGACACATGGACTAGTAACATGGCCAAGGCGCTATATCTCGTGACGCTCACTGGGTGAGCTGGGTAATGTCTCTGGGGGGACATTGGGTCTCAGCGCGCAACGTTTTCAAAACCGCAGGGATGGGCCGGGTTCTTTCCCCCAAGGTCCCCTGGGGGCATCAGTGCCCCAAAAACCAGGCCATGTTGAAATTAACGCTTGGGGGACCCCACAAAAACATGTCCGGACTGGGGCGGCCCCGCAAGAACCAAGGGGGCTGGGTGACAAAACCTTGTGCCGGCAAGGGGTTTTTGGGATAAGGTCGAAATCTGCTGCCGCCCTTAAGATCGGTAGGGTGGAGCACTTCCCCTTCCCGGCACATGTCAGAACCTTGTCGTCCAAAATTTCTAAAGGGCTACCCGGTCGGACTCCCGCTAGGGAAAGCTTGAGGCTTATTTGCACTTCCCCTTTCCCCACCCTGCTTTTGTCCCCCCCCTGGCGCTTCAACGTAGCTCTCCTGCCCGTCAAAGTCTTATTGTTAGTGCAACACCGGAATTCCCCCCTCCACATGCTCCAGCGATTTTGGGAGCACGCAATGCCATTACGCAGTACGAAATGACAATGGGGCCCGACAACAGCGGGGCGGACCTCGGGTGTTAGCCCCGAGAGTGGAGGCAGTGAAAGAGCTCGCACCCTCCTTGCCAGTTTTTTTAAGAACCACCAAAATGGACATGGGACCCAAACCCTTGTTTTTGCTGACCATTGTGGGATCTTTTTCTGGAACACGTTGGACACTCTGAAAAAATCAGGTCCCACCAGCACGGAGAGGAACGGGCACAGATGCGGACACGGGGCCCCTTTTTCCCCCCCGTCGAAACCCCAAGGCCCACATTTTTTAAATTTTATCGCTTCATTAGGAATGGTTTTGGGTCCAGGGCTAGTGCAAGGCGGTGCCTCACTCCAGGTGCATCATCTTAGGCAAGTCCCCGGGGTGTGTTAAGCGTGCCGAGGAAGCCAGGAGGAGGGGGAGGGATTCCCCAGACACCAACGTTACCGACTCCCTGCTTGGAAAGAGGTGGGGAATTTGAGGCGGGGGAGGAAATGATTTGCAAATGCCCCCGACCCAAGGCTTGGGAAAACAAGGCTCCATCTCTCACATGAGGTTTTGGATGCCCAAATTTCCTCCAACTTTAAACCCCCCAAATTAAGCCATAAAAAATGAACAACAGTTACTGGGGGCCCCCCAAAAACTACTGCACCCCCCTTTAAAAAACAAAAACTCAGCATTTTCCCCTTCCCACCCCCCCCAAATAGAGAGTAAAATCCCGGGAAATTTGGAACCTTGCAAAATTTACCCAACGGGAGACACCCTGTTAAAGGTCTCTTCACTTCTTAAAAATGCCAGGGTGGAAAAGCCAGTGAGGGTAAACCACAGTAGAGCACCAAGTAACCGTAGGGGGGCAGCAGCAGGCAATGGGCAAAAGCCTTTTTGGGTTTACCTCTGGAAAATAAATTATTTACCCCCCCTCACCAACGCTTTGTAAAGTAAATGGCCAAAATTTTTTGAGAAAATCAAATTTTAAAAATTTTTTTCCAAAGCAACTGCATAAATTTTTTATATGTTTTTATGTTATAAAGAGTGATCATCTTAACAGAAATTTTAATTTGGAAAAAGCAATTGTTGCCTAAAAATTTAATTTTTTTCCCCCAAAACCTTTTCCCAACTTCATTGAAAGGCCGCCTTAAAGGCCCGGGCTAACACCGTTTCAGGGGATTGCCCCATTAACACGGGGTGGGGGGTTGATGAGGACGGGGCGGAAAACCAACCCTTGTCTGTTTAATTAAAAATCACCCCCTAAAAACATTTTTAAAAGGAGGCGGTGTTTTGGAAATCATTTTTTCCCTTTTCTTTTTAAACCAGGGTTTTATCATAAAGAAACCCCTTTGCAGTCTTTCTTTGGGCACTGCAAAAAAACTGGCCTAACGGGGGAAAGTATCGCAGATAGAAAGTTTGGGCACCTCAGTCAACAATCAAACGCACATAAAGGGGAATTCAAGGAGAGAGGTTCCATTTTTCCCAAAAAGGGCCTCCAGGGCCACAAAAAAAACCAGCAAAGCCGGGGAACGCTCTTAAAAGTGTTTCAGCTTCGGAATCGGGCCCCAGCAGGGGGCAGAGTTTTTCTCAGGAAGGGCACAGGCAGGTGTGAGGCATCTGCATGCCCCTGTGAGGTGGAGACTCTTTGGAGCAAGGCCTAAAATTTAAAGGGAAAGGGAAACAAAGAAGCCACTTCCCCTCCAAAAAAAAAACATCAGGGAACAGACTGAAAATTTTTCCAAAAGGGGGTACAGGGAGTGGACTGTTTGAGGACGGGGGTAAAGTCATTTTCTTTTTGATGAACCCCCTTTTCCCCCGAATGTTTGGAACATCGGAAAACGGGTTTTGTTCGGAGAAGCCCAAGGTGAGCGATCCCAACCATTCTTGTTTTAAAATGCCAACGTAAAGCACCAGAAACCTTTCCCATTTGGGGGATTTTCCTTCTAAACCCAAAAGGGGAAAAGGCTCCTAACTTTCCCTTCCCTTTAAAACAAAATCCATGAAAAAAAGAATGGTACCAAAAATGTCCCCAAAAAGCAACTTCTCCCAACCGTCCAAGACCCGTTTGGGGGTCAACCAATCCTTTTCCAGCATGATGGAGCCCCCTTCCATAAAGCAAAGGTAATAACTAAATGGCTAAAGGGAAAAAAACATAGAGATTTTGGGTCCATTTGGGCCGGAAACTCCCCCCGATCTTAATCCCATTGAGAACTTTTGGGGCAATTTAACAAAAGACGGGTGGGCAAAAAAAAAACCAACAAATTGGACAAAAAGCAAAGCATTGATTGTGCAAGAAAGGATTGGGAAACAAATCAGGATTTGGTCCAGAAAGTTTATTGAGAGCATGCCATGGAGAATTGCAAAACGTCCTGAAGAAGAAGGGGCAACAAGGCCCCAAAAATTGACTTGCACAAACTCATTCTAACTGTCAATAAAAGCTTTTGTTAATTAATATGATTGCCCTTGTATTTTTGTAAAGTGATAAAAACATCTGACAAACACACCCTTTAAAAAAAAAAGGGCAAAAAGATCATGTGAAAATATAAAAATTTTGGGCATTCCCCCAAAACTTTTTTCCCTGAACCCGTAATGGGAGGGCCAAAAACCCTACAACACACAAGACCGGCTTAAGATCATGGTGCCAAAAGACAAACTGCGTCCAACACCGATTTTTTGTATGTGTTCCGGGCCCAATTGACTTTTTGGGGATCCAAAATGGAGAAAGGTGGCCCCGCGCTCCCGGGTCGCCACGCCATAAAAAGGTGTTTTCCCCGGGCCCCGCAGCCAGCACATATCTGACAGAACCTTCAGCACGCTGGGGGAGGTTTATTAAAAGACAAAAACCCCCCCGGGATTCCACAGAAAATTTGGGGTCGTTTGGCTTTATAAAAGATAAATCAGGCATGGATCTCGATGATGTTGTGGCCCCAATTCCCGAGGTCACATTAGTTCCCGCATTTCACATTCCTCTTAAAACAGAAATGGTCCTCTTAAAACTTTTTTTTTTAAAATGTCATTTCTTACGCAATTTTTTTTCTCAGTTCCCAAAAATTTTATTTTTCTGGTTTTGCTGGAGGAGACTGTAAAAGACACCAAGGTTTTATGACACAACTGTATTCCATTTACTCATTTAAACTTTAGAATTTTCGCATTGTCAATGGTTTTGGGTCATGTTGCGTGAATACAGCTATAATCATGGCCCTTTTGGGAACAGAAATGTGGCTTCTAATGGCATTTCTCCCTCACAATTTTTGACAGTGCTGAGAAGTCATTTTTAAAATTTTTTTGGGGCCATGCTGTTTTTGAAATGCACTAAAACAGGTCCTATTATAAAAAAATGTTGTTTCTAACAGAACATTTGTTCTTCACAATTGTCAAAAGTGGCTCAAGGGTCATGTTTTGAATTTTTGGGGGCATTTTGGCTATGAAATGCACTATACAAACAGTCCAATTGTAAAAAATGTGGTTTCTAACACACATCGTTCTTCACAATTGCAAGAGTGGCTCAAGGGATGGTGCTGTCAGAAACGGGAATAGGTGGGACACTGTTAATTTGACACATATTGCAAAATGACTAGTTTTTGCAAGATCTTAACATACTAGCAATCCCTGTAGTGAGACAACCCATTTAATACTTTTAAAAAAAAAGAGAAACAAAGATGGGGTGGATTCGATCCTATTTAAAAAATTTGTTTCTAAATTAAACTACTAAAACACTGGCATGTACAAAATAGCTGATACAAAAATTCCCTGAATTGTACAAGGGAGGTACAGGAAGACTTGAACAGAATGTAGGTTACCCGGGACAGATATAGTCAATGTCCAGTTCAAATAAAATGGTGGTTGAAAGACTCCTTTTTTCCGACACTTTTTAATCTTGGTCAGACGGGTTTTTAATGGTCATACTGTGGTACAGAACAGGTATAGTCAATGTCCATTTCAACAAAAAATGGGGGTTGAAAAACTCCTTTTTTCCTGCACTTTTTAAATCTGGGGTTATGCAGGTTTGGGGCTCATGCTGTGGCCCCCGGACAGGGACAGTCTATGTCCATTCAACAAAATGGGGTTGAAAGACCCCCTTTTTCCAGCACTTTTTAATCTGCGGGGCATGCAGGTTTGGGGCTCATGCTGTGGTCCAGGACAGGATATCTATTCCAGTTCAACTAAAATTTGGGGGTTGAAAGACTCCTTTTTCCGGCACTTTTAATCTGGGGGTCAAGCAGGTTTGGGGCTCATGCTGAGGCCCAGGACAGGATAGTCTATGTCCAGTTCAACTAAAATGGTGGTTGAAAGACTCCCTTTTTTCTCCGGCACTTTTTAAATTTTGGGGGTCGTGCGGGTTTTGGGGGCTCATGCGTGGCCCGGGAAACAGGGACAGTCTATGTCCATTCAACAAAAATGGTGGTTGAAAGACTCCTTTTTCCGTAACTTTTAATCCGTGGGTCAGACTGTTTTAAGGGTCATGCTGCGTCCAGGACAGGGATATTCAATGTCCAGTTCAAGAAAAATGATGGTTCAAATCATACTGCCTTCTGGCACTTTTTAATTTGTGGGTCATACAGGTTTGGGGCTCATGCTGTGGTCCAGGACAGGGATAGTCTATTCCATTTTCAAACTAAAAGGGTGGTTGAAAGACCCCTTTTTTCCCGGGCACTTTTTAATCTGGGGTTCATGCAGGTTTGGGACTCATGCTGTGGCCCAGGACAGGGATAGTCTATGTCCAGTTCAACTAAAATGGGGGTTGAAAGACTCCTTTTTTCCGGCACTTTTTAAATCTGGGGGTCCTGCAGGTTTGGGGCTCATGCTGTGGCCCAGGACAGGGACAGTCTATGTCCAGTTCAACTAAAATGTTGGTTGAAAGACTCCTTTTTCCGCACTTTTTAAATTTGGGGTCATGCAGGTATGGAACTCATGCTGTGCCCAGACAAGTATAGTCAATGTCCATTTCAACTAAAAGGGTTGGTTGAAAGACCCCTTTTTTCCGCACTTTTTAATCTGGGGGTCTACAGTTTGAGGGTCATGCTGCGTAAAAGGACATGTATAGTCAATGTCCAGTAAAAACTAAAATGGTGGTTGAAAACTCCTTTTTTCCCGTAACTTTTAATCCGTGGGTCAACTGGTTTAAGGTCCATGCTGCGTTCCAGGACAGGATATTCCAATGTCCAGTTCAAGTAAAATGATGGTTAAAATCATACTGCCTTCTGGCACTTTTTAATCTGTGGGTCATACAGGTTTAAGGGTCATGCTGTGGTACAAGACAGGGATAGTGAATAGTCTGTGACTTTTTTTCTGTGACTTTTATAACCTAATTGTCTTGCCTAAGATGTAGCACGTATCCATTTGACTGTTGTGGATGTTAATTCCAGCTTCTCCAGCCCTGTTTGGGTGTAAGAATGAAGGTGTTGTTCCTCTCCCATAGACTTTAATGGTCATCGGCGATAATCTATTATCGACTATCGGTAATCGTCTTGATAATTGCCGATATCGACTATCGACCCGATGACGATAGTCGACATAATCGCTCATCACTAGTGCTGATTAATGATCTAGGAAGTTAATTGGTGCTCAGTGTTGGACTGGCCCATCAGAGCACCAGAGAATCCTCCAGTGGACCTCGAGCCCGACAACCGCCTCTTATAACCTGCTCTGTGCTAGCAGTGCCGCTGGCCATAGTATTCAGTAAGCACTCGCGCTCCGGATTATGAATGAACCCAGCAAGTGCGGTGATAACAGTAGTTAATGACCAGAAAGTTTTTTTAGTTTTTGCCTCCTTGCATTTCAACAGTTGTAACTTTTTATTTTTTCAATGACGCAGTTGGATGAGGTCTCTTTTTATTCGAGAGAAAATGTACTTTATGGGGGAATAGTTTAATTTACTTATAAATAATTACAGAATTTTTTAAAAATGTTTTTAAATTTATTTGTTTTTTTACAATTATACATAATTGCAGAATATTTTGTAAAAATTTTTAAATGTGTTTTTTTTTTACATTTTTTTTTACACCATTCATATTTCACATGTAATAACTTGTTAGATTAATTCTACAGGTTATTACGGTCGTGTGGATACCTAATATGTGTAGTTTTTTTTTGTGTGTGTAATTTATGCACAATTATTTTTTATTAAATATTTATTTTTATTCTATTCTTTTTTTTATTCTTTTTTTACACTTTTTATGTTTTTTTTCTTTTTTTACTTTTTTTTTAATTCCCATGAAGGGAGAACGGTTTTAAATTTTTTTTAATATATATATTTTTTTTACACTCTTGGTCCCCAGGACTGACTGTGCAGCCGTTCCCTGGGCTCTGTCGGGTCACCGGGTGTTCCGATCACCCGACAGAGCAGGGGAACCCTTTGATTGCGCTGCGGTAACGCACTGCCGCAATCAAAGGGTCAAAGCATCGGGTTGCAGAGGTTTCCTCCGCACCCCGATGCTCGCAGGAGATGCTCTGGGATCGGGCCTTTAGTACGCAAAAACCCACGCATTTTGCGGCGGGGGCGCCGCAAACCCCGAAGTCTACGCGATGCAAAAAAAAACTCACGTAGACGAACGACCCCACCAGCTGACACCAAAATCAGGGGGGCGGTCTTTAAAGGATTTAAAAGTAATTTGGAGGATGCAGCACCAGCAGGAGGGCTCTCTCTCCATCAGCCGCATCCTCTGTTTTAGATCAGCCAGCTACAGTGCATTATACAAGCCGACTGCTCACAAGTGTAGTTGAGGAGGCAAGAGGGAGAATCACTCTCAGCTCCTGCCTTCTCTTCAGAGCAGCCAGCTACAGTGCTGTTTCGGATCGCTGTGAGTCGGACGCTTCAAGACAGAAGAGAACAGACAGACAATAGAGGAGGCAGGAGCAATAAACCACTGTTAGCTCCTGTCTCCTCTGCTTCAGAACAGCCGGCTACAGCGGTGTAAAGGATCGTGTCCTGCTGTGAGACACATTTACGCAACAAAAAGTGGCGTATAAAATGTATGCACCAACCGTTGTCTCAGCCTCGCCACTATGAAATTGATACCACCTTTTGTTGTTACACATTTATAAATGTGGCGCGTCATACGAATCTGGCACAACACGTCTCCGTACAATTGCCACATACATCAGTGTTGGGTCTGTCACAGCATGCACAAGATTTTGCTGTAGGACAGTTCATACATCTATAAGCAAAAAAACCGGTGCAGCCCCATTCATACATGTCACCCATAGGGTGACATGTATGGTCGGGTTTTTCACTCTTTTCTGGCATAAAATGGGCCAATGTGAGCCGACTACGATGTCTAAAGAGCCAAACAAATGTGTTAGGCGCATTGTTCGTAAGACTCGACACCTTTTAGTGTGCCTAACACGAGGGGCGTTTTGGGGGCGTCGCACCACACTCGTAATATTAGACACATATATGAATGTGGTTCAGCAAAACTAGGCGCATTACTGCACGGACAGGCAGAGCTATCTCTATGTGGCCTGAGCCTGAGGAGTAGAAGTGGAGCTAGATTTGCCTGTAGGGCAACAAATTTCCCTTATTTCTCAGCTTACACCAGTACAATAATAAAAAGTAATTTATGATAATTATCAAACTATATAAAATGACATTAATTAAATTTAATAAAAATGTTATCATATAAAATTAATATAAAATATATAATATCCCAAAAATATAAAAATAACTCCTATAAAATGTATTTAAAATTAATAGGATCTAAAACTAGTTTTAAATTAAATAACCCACTGGTGTTGTTGTTTAGATTTTTATTTTTTACTACATTAAATTTGAAATTTATTTTTGCTGCTCTCACCCTTTATTCTACATACAGCAAGAGCCAGCACAGCACAGGTATTGTTGGGACTTGTGGTTCACCAAGCAAGATCAGTACCATAGTTTCTATTAACTAACATGCTATTTCCAGCCTATCTATAGCCTTTATACATGTTTGGCACATTACTTAAAGGGGTTTTGCCACGATGTAATGTTGACGTGGGATCCTCCAAAATGGGTATTTAATCACTTTTCTAAATATATGTGATTACAAAAATTGCAGCCTGAGAGAGCTACAGGCTGCCTTACCTGCCCTTAGTTACTTAAATGCTTCTATTAGATACGACCTGACAAGAGCTGCTGGCTGGGCTTGCGCAGAGAACACTTCTTATCTGATGAAAGGGAGCTGAAGAAGCTCTCAAGGCACCGGGTAGAAATATGTTGTGTTTTGTATACAGAATCCACTAGTTGTAGTGTGATTATCTGAGTAGAAAAGGTGTTGTCGTTTGTATACAGGATCCACTAGTTGTAGTTTGATTATTTGAGTGAACATTTCACACGATCCCTTATGCAGGCTCTGTGCTCTGGCTGTGTCTCTCTCTCTCTTAGCTCAGCATGGCTTGTTTACTTTTGCTTCTTAGCAGATAAGGTACATCCTGGCAAAACCAATTTAAGCGTCCCCCACATTCCATAATGTGCCAAACACACAGGCGAAGCGCGATAAACTTTAGACACCATTTATGAGCGCACAAAAACCACTTTCATACATTCAGGAGCATTATAGACTGAAAAATAGATTCTGTAACGGCAGTGGTAGTGGATCCGCTGGGCCACCGCAAGCGATGGTGGAAGTCCACGCCAGGGAACGGAATCTAAGTAGAACCCGGTTTTCACCAGAGCCCCCGCAAAGGGATGGACTGCTGCGGCGGAGAACTACCAGGTCGTTTCCACTGGCGGGACTTGCTTGCGGTGGTAGCCAAGGATAAGCGTGGTACAGAATCGTGAGGCTGAGGCGTGGTCAGAGACAGGCAATAGTCAGGACTGGCGGCAGAGGTTCGTGGTCAGGAAACAGGAGCGAGACGGTCGGTACACGTAGAGGCAAATTAGGACAAGACGCTTCTCTAAAAGGCACAGGAGGCACTAAAGATCCGCAAGGACTGCCGGAGGCGGAGCCAATATATAGGGTCAGTGACCGGTAACCAGCCAATTACCGGCGCACTGGCCCTTTAAGAGAGAGGAGACTGGCGCGCGCGCGCCTTAGGGGACGGGAGCGCGCCCGACGGCCGTGACGAGCGCGCCTGGAGTCAGGAGCGGGGTCAGGTAAGCTGTTATGTACCGCGGGACGAGCGCGGCCACGGACCGGGCCACGGACCGCACCGCCACTCGCCCGCGGCACACGAGACGGGGCCGGGGAGCGAGCGGAGCCGCAGCCCGGGGAACGGTCTGCGGCGCCGCTCGTTACAGTACCCCCCCCCTTAGGCCTCCCCCTCTTCCCAGCCCGGAGGAATCTCAGAACAAGTTGACGGTCCAGAATGTTGTCCTCCGGCTCCCATGACCTCTCCTCGGGCCCGAACCCCTTCCACTCGATGAGAAAGTATCGCTTCCCCCTGGACACCCTCATATCCAAGATCTCTTTCACGCGGAATACATTAGTAGCATCCGCCACCGGGGAAGGAGGAGCAGCCTTACGAGAAAAACGGTTAAGGACCAGGGGTTTGAGAAGCGACACATGAAAGGAGTTCGGGATGCGCATGGAGGGCGGGAGCCGGAGTTTATAGGCCACCGGGTTTAGACGTCTAAGCACCTCAAAGGGACCTACGTAGCGGGGACCCAGTTTATAGCTAGGGATCTTAAGCCTGACATATTTGGCAGACAGCCAAACTTTATCGCCAGGAGAAAAAATTGGAGGAGGACTCCTTCTTTTATCCGCCTGAGCTTTCATGCGTGCCGAAGCACGGAGCAAAGACTGGCGGGTCAGGGCCCAAATAGTCTTCATGTCGCGGACCAGTGTATCTGCAGCAGGGACTTCGGACTGAGAGGGCAGTGGGAGAGGAGGGCGGGGATGCAGGCCGTAAACAATATAGAAAGGGGAGGCCCCCGCTGACTCGGAATCTAGGAATTGTAGGAAAATTCTGCCCATGGGAGTAGTCAGTCCAGTCATTCTGGCGCGCCGAGACAAAGTGGCGCAAGTAGGTCCCCAAGACCTGGTTAACCCTTTCTACTTGGCCATTAGTCTGGGGGTGATAGGCCGAGGAAAAATCGAGCTTAACCTGAAGCAGGGAACAGAGGGCCCGCCAGAATTTGGAGACAAACTGGACTCCGCGGTCAGAGACAATCTGCAGAGGCATCCCGTGAAGGCGAAAAATGTGGTGAAAAAATAGGTTAGCCAGGCGCGGGGCCGAGGGCAGGCCCGTCAGTGGGACAAAGTGAGCCATCTTAGAAAAACGATCTGTAACTACCCAGATCACGGTGTTACCAGAGGATGGGGGAAGATCGGTTATAAAATCCATCGCCACATGCGACCAGGGGCTAGTAGGGATGGGCAGGGGAAGCAGGAGCCCGACAGGCCTGTGACGAGGTGTTTTGTTACGGGCACAGGTGGTACAGGCCTCAACAAATTCCTTAACGTCCTTAGCAAGGTCTGGCCACCAATAGAACCGTGAGATAAGGAGATGGGTTTTACGGGTGCCGGGGTGTCCAGCCACCAATGAGCAATGTCCCCACTTCAGGATCTGTCTGCGGAGTGCGGGGCCCACATATGTCTTCCCAGGCGGGACATGCCGGAGGTCAACAGGGGCTGAGAGGACAAGACGTTCCGGGGGTATTATGTGCTCCGGGACATTTCCTCTCCGACCACATCAGAGCGCGAGACAACGCATCCGCCTTCACATTCTTCTCCGCCGGACGGAAGTGGATTAGGAAATCGAATCGGGAGAAAAAGAGGACCATCTAGCTTGGCTGGATTGAGTCGCTGGGCCGTCTGGAGGTACTGGATGATTTTTGTGGTCAGAGTAGTATACTGATGGGATGCCGGCACCCTCCAGTAGTAACGCCATTCCTCCAGGGCTAGCTTGATGGCTAACAACTCCCGGTCTCCGATCGTATAGTTCCTTTCCGCCGGTGAGAAAGTTTTGGAAAAGAAGCCGCAGGTGACCGTTCTCCCTCTTGGCCCCTTTTGCGTGAGAACCGCACCGACCCCGACCGATGAGGCGTCCACTTCAAGTGCAAACGGCTTAGTGGGGTCCGGCCGTGACAGGATGGAAGCGGAGGCGAAGGCAGACTTCAAACTCGAGAATGCCTCCTCGGCCTCGGGTGGCCAGCTTCGTGGATTAGCGTTCTTTCTCGTGAGCGCCACAATGGGTGCCACCCGTGTGGAGAAGTGTGGGATGAATTGCCGGTAATAATTACAGAATCCCAGGAAGCGTTGTATAGCCCGAAGACCAACTGGGCGAGGCCATTGCAGGACAGCGGACAGCTTGGCTGGGTCCATCAGCAACCCTTGGTCCGAGATAATATATCCCAAGAAAGGCAGGCTGGACTGATGAAAAATGCACTTTCCCAACTTGGCGTATAGGCGGTTGGCCCGGAGGCGCCTCAGAACCTGGCGGACATGAACACGGTGGGTCTCCAAGTCAGAAGAGTATACCAAGATGTCGTCCAGGTACACTACGACACACGTATACAAGAGATCCCTGAAGATGTCGTTCACGAATTCCTGGAAGACGGCTGGGGCATTGCAAAGGCCGAATGGCATGACCAAGTATTCGAAGTGGCCCTGTCTAGGTGTTATAAGGCCGTCTTCCACTCATCGCCCTCCCGGATGCGGATGAGATTATAGGCTCCCCTTAAGTCCAATTTGGAGAAGATCTTCGCACCACGTAGGCGATCAAAGAGCTCAGGAATCAAAGGCAGAGGATACCGATTCTTCACCGTGATCTTATTAAGACCCCGATAATCAATGCAGGGTCGCAGGGTGCCGTCCTTCTTTCCCACGAAGAAGAATCCCGCCCCCGCGGGAGAGGAGGATCTCCGTATGAACCCCTTCTGGAGGTTTTCCCGGATATATTCGGACATAGCTTGAGTCTCGGGAACGGACAAGGGATAGACTCGGCCCCGGGGGGGCTGGCACCAGGCAGTAGCTCGATCGGACAGTCATAAGGTCGATGAGGAGGAAGGATCTCCGCTTCTTTCTCCGAAAAGACATCGGTGAACCCCTGGTATTCGGCGGGCAGGCCGGCCAACGGTTCGCGGGGGGCCGTGCGAGAGACGGTAGACACCGGGCGAGGTGCCACCAGACAACGGCTCAGGCAGTTGGGGCCCCAGCGAGTGAGTTCACCCGACGTCCAGTCTAGCGTGGGAGAGTGGAGTCGCAACCACGGAAGTCCGAGAAGAAGCGCCGAGGAAGAGCGTGGCAGAACATAGAAGGCGATCTTCTCCTTATGCAAAACTCCCACGTGAAGAGACAGTGGCTTGGTGATGTACTGTATAGTGTCGCTTAGCAGCTCGCCGCTGACCGAGGCGATAACCAGGGGTTTTTCCAACTGGACCACCGGAAGACGGTACTGCGACACCAAGGAGCGATGAATAAAGTTCCCGGCCGAGCCAGAGTCCAAGAAGGCGGAGGTCTGGAAGGTGAGACCAGCATCAGTCCTGAGTTGAACAGGCAGCATCATGCGTGGAGAGGAGGAATTTGCACCTAGGGACGCCTCTCCCACGAACCCTAGGTGCGAGAGTTTCCCGGACGTTTTGGGCGTTGGGGACAATTCCTCCGGAAGTGCTCAGGACTGCCGCAGTAGAGGCACAGGTTGCCAGACCGACGTAGGGCCAGTTCTTGTTCTGAGAGATGTACCTTGTCGACCTGCATGGGCTCCTCAAAAGGGAGTGGTGCGGGTTGCGTAGGTTGTCTCTGGAAAACGGGAGCCAGGCGAGGATACCGGCGTGGACGTGCTCCATCTCGTTCCTGCCGGAGCTCCTCTTGCCTCTCGGCGAAACGCACGTCAATGCGGGTAGCCAACTGAATTAGCCCGCTAAGAGAGGACGGGATGTCTCTTGCGGCCAGCACATCCTTAATCCTACTCGAGAGACCCCTTTTAAAGGTAGCGCACAAGGCAGCCTCGTTCCAGGATAACTCTGAGGCTAGTGTGCGGAACTGCACTGCGTAGTCTCCCACCGACGAGTCTCCCTGGCACAGAGAGAGGAGGGCAGTCTCGGCGGAGGATGCCCGGGCCGGTTCCTCAAAAACACTGCGGAACTCCTGGAGGAAGGACTGCAGATCCGTTGTCACAGGGTCGTTCCGATCCCACAGAGGTGTGGCCCATGCTAAGGCCTTCCCGGAAAGCAGGCTGACCACGAAAGCCACTTTAGAACGCTCCGTAGGGAACTGGTCCGCCATTAATTCTATGTGCTTTGAGCTCTGAGTGATGAAGCCTCGCACGCTTGGAGTCCCCTTCAAACTTGGACGGTAGCGGTAACCGAAGCTTAGGGCCCACCGTTGCGGCCGGAGCGGCGGGAGGCGGTGTAGACACAGATGGAGTTGGCTGGTTCGCCAGGAGTTGCTGTAACATGGCGGTCAACTGGTCCAACTGCAGAGCCTGTTGCGCAATTTGACGTGACTGTTGGCGACGACTGCGGCAAGGTCCGCATCACAGGCAGAGGCACCTTGGCGGGATACATGGCCGGATCTTACTTTAACGGCAGTGTAGTGGATCCGCTGGGCCACCGCAAGCGATGGTGGAAGTCCACGCCAGGGAACGGAATCTAAGTAGAACCCGGTTTTCACCAGAGCCCGCCGCAAAGCGGGATGGACTTGCTGCGGCGGAGAACTACCAGGTCGTTTCCACTGGCGGACTTGCTTGCGGTGGTAGCCAAGGATAAGCGTGGTACAGAATCGTGAGGCTGAGGCGTGGTCAGGGACAGGCAATAGGTCAGGACAGGCGGCAGAGGTTCGTGGTCAGGAAACAGGAGCGAGACGGTCTGGTACACGGTAGAGGCAAACTAGGACAAGACGCTTTCTCTAAAGGCACAGGAGGCACTAAAGATCCGGCAGAGGACTGCCGGAGGCGGAGCCAATATATAGGGTCAGTGACCGGTAACCAGCCAATTACCGGCGCACTGGCCCTTTAAGAGAGAGGAGACTGGCGCGCGCGCGCCTTAGGGGACGGGAGCGCGCCCGACGGCCGTGACGAGCGCGCCTGGAGTCAGGAGCGGGGTCAGGTAAGCTGTTATGTACCGCGGGACGAGCGCGGCCACGGACCGGACCACGGACCGCACCGCCACTCGCCCGCGGCACACGAGACGGGGCCGGGGAGCGAGCGGAGCCGCAGCCCGGGGAACGGTCTGCGGCGCCGCTCGTTACAGATTCAAAAATGCACTTCAATCCACCTAGTTCCATACATGTCTCTCTTAGTGTTAAAAATGGGTAAGTGCAGTCTGGAGCAAATATCGCTATCAAGGGACATGTAGCATTTGAAAAGAGTAAGTGCAGGCAGAACAGACATTACCACCGATAAAGAAAAGTAATCAATTAGGTATTGATCATGGACAAAAGATGTACTTAAAAATTAATTGCTTGATCATTAAAGGGGTTGTCTCACTACAATGATTGGGTTTTAATTAAAAGATCTTTAAAAAACAAGCAGCTTTGCAATATATGTTCATTACAAATGTCTTACTGATTTTGAGTTATCCCTGGTAGTAGGAGTGCATCAGCTCCTGAAATCCCTATAGCAGCCGACCTGTTGATCTTTATCTCACTGGCTGTCAGTGCTGATGACTCATCAGCCTCTGAATACAGGTCTGAGCACAGAGCCCCTCCTGCACAGTATGCTTCTGTAGTGGAGGGAGGGGGAAGGCTCTGGCTTCTGTGTCTGTGTAGCTGGATTAACCCTGTGTGTGCCTGCTTCCTCCTGCTCTCTACACAGATTGAGGAGAGCAAAGGTGAGGCTGATCAATAGATGTGACTGAAGTGACCCTGTGTGTTACTATAATCATGATGTGTCTGTGGAGCTCTGACTATAATAATAGAACAGATCAGGGAGCCATGTGAACGCTTCATGCTCTGCTGTACTAGTGACACATCGTGATTATAGTAACTCACTTAACAGCTGCCCTGTGTCTGTTCTGACAGGGTTTGTTTGTTGTTGCGTGAGATGGAGATTTGTATGCTAAGCAGGGAGTATAGGAACACTTGCATCCCCCCTGCTCTGCTATTAGCATACACAGCTTCACCGACCTCTCCATACTCATAGATCAGCCCTCTCCTGTCTCCTGACTCTGTGGAGCTGACAGTGCAGCTGATCTAGCAGTGAGCAGCCTGCAGCAGACCTAGGCAGGCACACACAGGGTTAACTCTGGCAGCAAACCCCCTCGCCCTCCCCCTGCTGTATAGAAGTTATGGAGGAGAGCTTTCTGTGTGCTGAGGGAATGGGGGTGGGGGGGAAGAGGGAGGAGAAGAGGCAGACAAGAAGCACGCCCCTGAATTAAAAAATCCTTTGCTGCCAGAAACATTGAAGTAGGCTGAAAGCCTGTAATGAGACAACTCCTTTAAGGGATTAAAAATGAGAGCTTGGTCTATGTAAAAATGATTCAGTCACTTCTATCAGTGCCTTAAAATAGCTTTAACGTTTCTATTTTTCCATTGAAAGTATTATGAGGGTTTGTTTTTTACAGATTTGTAAATAATTGCAGACTTGTGGTTTTAAATGGTACCCTATAAAGTATTGATAAACCTCCAAAAATTCTTTGGTGGGGGTGACATGAAAAAAACTTTGCGACCTTGTTAGTTTTTGCTTTAGCAGTGTTCACTGTGCCTTATAAATGACATATTCTCTTTATTCTAAGGGTCAGTACGGTTTTCGCAATACCACATTTATGTTGCTTTAGTTCACTCCTTTAATATGAAAAAAATTCCTCTTGTATCACCATGTTCTATAACCACTATTTTTTTTCTATTTTTCCTGTCAAACAACCTGTATGGTCATCTCTTTTGCCAGACAAAGTTAAGTTTTTATTGGTAGAATTGTGGGGTACATGCATCTTTTGTAACATTTTATATTACATTTTTTAGTGTTAACTCCCCCCAAATTTTACTGTTTGTTTTTTAAAAGCATTCACCCTGCGCAATAAAGAAAGCTTGCTTTTATAAATGCAGTAATACCAAACGTTTAGTTTTTCTTACTGCTTATTTTTATATGGTGAATAAAATATTTTTTATATACTTTTAATATTTCTATATTTTAAAACTTTTTTTACATTAAAGGGGTTTTCTTAGTACGCTTTTTTCACTGACTCACAAGAATTTTCCACTCAGTCTGTCTCCTCAGGCTGTGGGTGTTTTTCCAGCAGTGATTAGCATATTCAAGTTCTAGCCAGTCCTTGCTCTGACAGAGCAGGAGATCTTATCTCCAACAAGATTACAGTTAAAGCCATCCTTGTCAGTCCTCACAGCACTTGTACCTTTTGTTTGCCGAAGCTAATCTTGTTAGATATAATTAGCTTGCTTGGAGCTCATTTTGTTCCTTGGGTGACATCACTTCCAGCTCTCAGCTAATCAGATGACCATCTGTCTGGTATGTAGGTAACCTATGTGCACTCAGAGAGCTGAAAAACTGTCTTTTATCTCGTGACTAAAGTAAAATCTAATGACTAATGTATTCAGAAAAACTGTTCATTTACCTGTCCCTTCATGTTAAAAACTAATCTTTGTCATGAGAAAACCCCTTTAAGATCACCATGCAATCACTCGATTGTTTATACGATATACTGCAATACTTATGTAATGCAATATACTGTCATATTAACAATCCTTGACAGGGTGTGATCGATACAACAACATGGCAGACCAGAAGGCTTCCATCAGATAGATCCAGTGTTGGATGGATGGGCCCTTACCCAGCATCTGAGTGGTTAAACAGCCGGGATCGCAGTTATTTCCGATGGCGGCTGGTGATGGTGGGCTGTAAAATACAGTCAGCTGTGCCGGTTATGGATTGGGCCCAGCTCATGAGCTTGCTCCATACACCTTTAGAGACACCATGACATATTTCATGCTACTTGTATCGTTAAAGAGTTTGTCCGATATTTTCATAAACCTCTGTACAACCTGGGATTGCTGTAAAAAAAAAAAAGGTACTCACCTCTACAGCCACAAGCTTCTATTGTCCAAGACAGGCCGAACAACATAGTCTAATGCTCTAATTACTCCTGTAACTATTCATGGATACTTAAGAAACCCATTATAAGCAAAAATTATCTGTTAGGATCTGTACCATGGTGGATCAAGTGACTCCATTATATGTACATGATGCCAGGGTATATCCCAGGACACCAGTCTATATGATATTATTTACATCACAATGCAGCATCTTCTAGTATATAAGCAGATTCAAGCAATGTTCATAGGGATGTTTTATGCTATTGGCTTCATATTATCGTCTTCTTGGCCACAGTAAGGAGGAGGAGGAGGAGGTGGTGCTGGTTGTGCCTGAGGAAATGTGGGAGCTGTTGCCAAAAACACGGATGGGGGCATCGAAATCACAACATCGTTTTGGATTACAAAGACCTGTGAGGGTAAAATAAAACAGGATTATATATACATATGTATATATACATACCGTATATATATATATATGTATATATATAAATATATATATATATATATATATATACACATATATATATATATATATATAAATATATATATTCTGCTACATGTTGATTGTATTCAATCTATATATTAGAAGGTAGTTAACTAAAATATTAGGGAACTCAAACGTGTTAGAGAGGGTCTCACTTTCAGGACCCTTGTCTGCAAAGAGAGTCTCCTACTCTGGAGGTTCTTGTATATCCATACAACATGCAGACAGCCATTATTCTTAAAGGTGTGTTGTCACCATGCTGTATCACAGAGCCTGCTGTTCACAGCCAGCTTCAGGCTCCCACTTCCTGTGGGTGGTTCTGCAGCTGTGACTAACATTTCAGCTCTGCTATTCCTAGCTGAACCTGTTAGAGGAACATTGGCGCTACAGGTTAATATTCAGGGCAGAAGGCTACAGACATCCTTATGTCTGTTCATTAGAGTCTGTTACCCTAATGTTATAGTGTGTTATAGTGCGTATGCTAAAATATTACACAATTGAGTCACATTATTATAACCACTTCCTACTATCAATGTCAGCAGTGCATAGCTGATAAAGGTAGTCATGTATGGTGAGCTGGCTTGGTGGGTATATAGGGTGTGAGACAGGCTGTCTGTACACATATCCCTTGTTTCTGTCATGGCTTAAAAGGAAACATTTTCAGAGTTGCAAAATGGGATCATTATAAGCTTTCTGGACAAAGGTGGAAGTATTACTAAAGCTACACATTTCGTGAATGGTTCCTGTGCTGCTGTGGCTAAAGTGTATGGTGAGTGGAGAAATGGTGGCATTTTGAATAAGCAACATGGAAACTGCAGAGCCCCTCCTGCCATTAATGTGATGGGTGAATGTCAGTTATAAAGGTGTACAAGGGCAGATTGACTCAATACAGTGGAGCAGCTCACCACCAAAATGAGTCGGGGGCTACCAGACTTGTGTCTAACTCAACAGTTCAGTGAACCCTACTGCATATGGAGCTCTGAAGCAGATGGATGTCTCTGCACCTCTGCTGGAAGAACACAAGCTGGTGGTGGCTTGGTTATGGTCTGTTTTCGTAGAATTTTCTGGGCTACTCATTCATGTCAACTGATTTGGGTATGAATCCATCCTTGTAGATCACATACATCCCTATATGCTAATTTTCTTCTTGGGGTTGATGGGATCTTCAACCAAGACAATGCGACATGTCACACAGCTAGAAATGTCCGGTATTGGTTGGAAGAGCAGGACCAAGACTTTCAAGTACTACCATGGCCCCTAATTCCCTAGACTTGAACCCAGTTGAGCATCTGTTGGGCCTCTGAATGGCGGTGTTGGCTCTGTGGATCCTCCATAAGCTGTAGGATGCAGTCAACATGGATCCAAATACCTGTGACAACCTAGCAGGACCTTATTGAGTAACTCCCAGCCTGTCTAGCTTCTGTCCATACTACACATGGTGCACTGGATAATGGCTGCTGGTCATAATAAAGAGACTTAACTGTGTACACGTACAAAAAAAATTACAAATGAATTCCTTAATGAACAAAAAAATGTAATATGAAAAAATGAATAAATCAATTGTTAAAAAGTCTACAAAAATATTTAAGTTATTGTGCATATACTACATGAAAACAAAAACCTTCACAGGTATCCACATAACCTGAGGAATCCAATTAACAGGATATTTAGAGCAAAACATGAACAGTATAAAAATAAACAGAAAAGGAAATGACGAAAGCAATGACGTTTTTTTTTAATATTTGCCCAACAAAATAGAAAATATTGAGAAATTCATTTATTCATTTATTTATTTATTTGAGTACCACTAAACTGTGCTAAAAATATTTTTCTCCTGCATGAGACAAAATCTCATAAAGTCACACCACTGAAATAATAAAAACCGTATATGACGCAGGAGTGCTGAGGGGCAGCTCAGTGGATAACACTGTTGTCATACAGCGCTTAAAGGGGTTGTCTCCTGTCAGAGTTTCATAGATGCATCCTATCACTTCCTGGTCAGACTGTCTGTAATTAGCATATGAGCTCAGTGCATTCACTCCGTGTATTCACCTCTGTGTTTTCAGTCTACTAATTAGTTTAGATTAGCTTAGAAGCTTCTCTGAAACTGCTAGCAGGAGGTTTATCTAAAGTAAAAGTAATTACAAGCTTTTGTCTGAAAGATCAGATAAAAACAAGCTTTTTACTACCAGCCAGCACAGACCTGCTATCACATAGAACAAACAGCAGGGGAAAAGGAGTAAACAGGTTGGTCACTGAGGGAACAGAAAGAGCCAGGGAGGTGATAAAATCACTTGTAGCTCCTTAACAAAAAAAGATGAACAAAGCAATATATTTGGAAAATGTCTTCATTTAGTGTTCTCTACATTTTGAAAGCTAATCTTTGTAGTCAGACAACCCCTTTAAGTCCTGGGCTCCAATTTTACCAAGGACAACATCTGCAAGGAGTTTGTATGTTCTCTCTGTGTTTGCTTCAAACTCTAATATCATACTGATAGGTAGAATTTAGATTGTGAGTCCCAATGGGCGTCCGGGACCAATGGGAATAATGACCAGCTCTGTATAATGCTATATTGATTAATAAAATAAATAAAGGGGTTACGGGTGAAAATGAAAAAAAAAATAGTTGTCAGTAAAGTCTTTTTTGGGTACATTGCATTGTTAGTGCCCTTACCTGTGGAACGATAGAGGAGGCATGACTCAAAGAGCGGCATCCAAAGACCGACAAGGAAATCGACACACAGAATAGCAGAAGATTGGTCACAAGAAGAATAGAGGCGATTAAATACCCTCCAACCTGTAATGAATGATTGTACAATGAGGGATCAAAGCTCAGGATGGAGTATAATAACACCTTAATTACAGTGTGTTAGCCCAAAAAATACCTCATCTACAGCTGATCAGGTCCCAACATGTCCTTCCCTTATCCATTGGCTGATATACCCTTCTATTCTGAATGTTTCAGTCCTTTTTTTTTAAATAATATCTACTGTTATTTATGAAGAAACACAATGCAAAAATAACTTGGACTTACAAGTCTACTATGGCACAGTCTTTGGGGAAAACACCAAATGATCCCCAGGTCTATGGACGTCAGCACTACGCCAATCACACTGAAGGTTATTGTCAGTACATTCAGGGACAGGGAGCCTTTGATCTGTTTGAGAAAAACAAAAGCAAGTAAAAAAACCTCTCAGTTTGTTATTTATTTTGCTATACCCAGAGTACGAGTTTTAGACTGGAGTCGGGGCTATGGATCCAGCTGGTCGCCCCTACAAGATGTGATTGAGTACAAATGGTCGGAGGTAAGTATAGGTTAAAAAATAAACTGTAGTTAAATATCCATTAAAAAAAGACATTAGATATTCGTGTGGACAAAGTCTAAAAAGCCAACGCATTTCAGACAGTACGTCTTTAGTTATGGCACTTACCTCTGACTGTTTGAAGTGCTGGATCACATCTTGTTTGGATTTTAAAAAACTGCTTTCACCCTTGGCCTCTGGTTGGACTCGGGCACCCAACTCGAAATAGCCAGGAGCTGTATCATCTCAACTAGTGGGGAGCTGTGCAATTTACTATTTACTAATATGAACATATATCACATTTACATTAAGAATTGAGTTTTTCTATGGGTCTTAATTCATGGCTATTCCAAACCTGCCAACCTATACTTAAATTTTAATGAGGGTATACCCTATTTGGGCACTGAGATCCTTATTAATCACTAAAACAAAGGGGCAAAAGTGCTCAGCTGTGTGCTATGTCCTTCCTGCAGTGCCCATCATTGCAGCCTCATTGCAATGGTGTTCAGCCTGATATACTTGGTCACAACGTTGATCAAAACAATAAGAACATCCTAACATGTGAAGTACATGCATTTCACAATATCGGGTGGGGAGTATGGAGCACGGGTGCCAGCTCTTCCACCTGATATATCTTTGATCCTGGCCATTTAAATGCTTGCATACAATACAGGGCAGGGCCGCCTCCCTCTGTTACCCAATGTCTCCACTACCATGATGTGATCCTTGGATGCCAACTAAACTTGCATGGCAGCCCAATCCAGAGGTCCCCCAGGCTTGTCATTCTATTGCGCCTATTACACCTAATGAATAGTACAGTGGTTTTTTTTGCACACTGGAATACATTGGAATACATTGGAATACATTAGGATTGCAGAATAGTGTACAAGTCATCACGTTACCTAGAGATCAACTACTCTACAGGTATATAATAAAAATCAGCAGCACAGGAGCGAATAAAATAAGAGTGCACTTCTTGTCAGACCTGAACCAAGGTCCTTTTCAATAAATTTCAGGCAGCGCTTTTAAACAAAGAAAAAATCTTCTACTCATCTATGCCATGTTATAGCTCTGACTGGCTCTGGTCAGAGCGGAACCGCTGCTTGGCTAAAAAAAAACACCTTTTTAACATCTAGAAGTCCTGTCTGAATTTTTCTATTGTGAAGTGCCCCAGGAGGACTAAAAAATAAATAAATACATTTTAAAAAACTGTAAAAATTGTAATTGTTCAAAACACCTGTTCCATTTATCATCTAAAAAGAGAAAAACTGTAAAATGTTTAAACCCTTCAAGGGGTTTTGAGACAAAGTAAAATTTATGTGGGACGCTTACAATTTATAAACATTTTCACCATTCATCATTATTATAAATTCTGTACCATTTTTGTTTTAGCTGCTCCTTTAGTAATCCATAGTGTATAGCTAGTCTCTAGGGGCTACGACCAGTGACGAGAGCTCCGTAGTTCTGGCCACACATGCTCAGACATCACCTCTCCTCTCAGGCAGCTCCTGTCAGTCTCTTCCCTGCTTAGTAATCACACACTCACTGCTGAGCAGGTGTTCAACCCCTGGTGCTGTCATTCTACTCCCATTCTCAGTACTCCTTAGGCTATGTTCACACGGTGTATTTGCAGGGCGTAATTACGCCCCGCAATTACGCCGTGTGACCGGGGTCGGAGCGGGAGCGGGGGACTGAGCAGGGGGCCGGCACTTCGCCGGCCCATAGATTGAATTGCCAGCGGCGCGTATACGCCGTTAGTAATTCACATGCAATTATCTCCCCGCCCGGCGGCTTCGCCGGGCGGGGAGAGGGACGTAATCCATATTTTCTATGAGAACTGTGAATTACCGTAATGAATGGGCCGTTTCGGCCCGTAATAGGCCACTCCTCGTGTAATAACGGCGCTGAAATACGGCCCATTTTAAGCCGTGTGAACATGGCCTTAGTAATTAGTCAAACAGTGCAAATAAATAAAAATAAAAAAGATATCTCAATCAGGTATGTGCTTTGAAAAAAATCCACATTTGGTTCCTGCAAACATTTGAACCTAGGACCCCTGTGTTGGAAGGCAGAAGCTTAACCACTCACAGCTCTTTACATAAATAGACCTCTGTTTGACTAGAGTGAGCACACTGTGGAGAATGGCATGGTGATGTCAGCCTGCTGGGTCACATGATATGCAGTTCAAACAAATAGCACACGCCCCCTTTTGAGCACACTGAAAGTCCAAGCTAGACAGAGCAGGTATGAAATTACTTTGTGACAAAACCCCTTTAAGTACGTAGCAATTTTTGGTTTTCGTCTTTTCCTCTCTGCCTTCCAAGAGGCATTACTTTTTTTTATTTTTCTGCCTAAATACACAAATAAGGACATGATCTGTATTCTTTGGGTCAGTACAATTCCGGTGACAACAAATTTATATATAGTATTTATTGCGTATTGTTATAAAACTCATTTTTGAGACCAGTTACTATTTTTCCTCAGGGAGAGCTGTGTGATGGCTTATTTGTGGGTGAAGTCTAGTTTTAATTGAATTTGAAGTGTATGTGTCTTTTTTATCCTTTTTCCCCCCATTTTTACTGAAAGTTAAAATAACCAAAAATCCCCCACAATTCTTTCATTGTTCTGATGTTCACAGGGCAGAATAAATATCATATATTTTGTAAGATTGGACTTTTATGGATGTGGCAATATCATTCAGATTTATCTTTTCATTGTTTATCTTTTTTTACAGAATAAATAGGAACAGCTTTTTTGTTATTTTTAAAAAATAATATTTTTTTTTTCATGCAAATTTAGTCACCCTAAGGGACTTGAAAATGCAATCACAAATCGCTTGTGCTATATATACTGATGTGCTGCGCTATGTAGGCATATCATTGGTCTCCTACGACAGGATGTGATAGAAGTGCAAACATAGCAACCACATAGGCCTTCATTATCCTCTGGAATCCATAACAACAGAACTGCTCCCCTCCAGGGTGGAGGGGTGATTGGGGTGAGCGCAGCCTTATTGCGTAATCATTCAGACAGTAAGGGTATGTTCACATGGCTTATTTTGCCGCGTAATTACGAGTGTAATATGCGGCGAAGTGCGCCCGCAATTACGGTTATCTATAGCTCTCATCAGGGCTGTGGAGTCGGAAAGCCAAAGCCCCGACTCCGACTCCTGGCTCCAACTCCGACTCCTCTTGCACTTTCTCATAAACTTTCGTAGGAATAATCAGGCTGTTTATCACCTTATGATACAATAATCAAGCTATTTAGCTAGAACAGACACTGACAAGCAAAAGGGTAACAATGTTTTGATCTTTTGAACAGAGTTGAAGAAAAAGCTGTATTCGTACCCAGGTCCAGTCTGCACCAACATTGGGAACGTGTAGAAGAGACTGGGGATCAGATTTCAGACGAGACATGTTTGAATCTGATCCAGAGCCCAGAAGGATTCAAGCAGTATTGAAAACCAAAGGTGGATTTACCAAATGCTAGCAAAATAATTAAAATGAACATTTTGGTTAGGAACAAAACAGTAACAATGCAGTTACAGGAAAGAATCTGCAGAACTAAGCAGATGCTAAATGCTAGCAAGTCAAATTTATGTATAAGATAGGTAAGATCATTGTCTATAAAATGATGGGAGCCTCTTGTACAAAGCTGTCGTGGAGGGTGAGATAGGGAGCCTGAAACTCACAAGTTAAAAACATTGTTACCCTTTTGCTTGTCAGTGTAAAATATATTTATTGGCTAGGACTTTAGAACACAAAAAAAAATGTAAATATGCAAAACACTGCAGGACAATTTTATGGAGTCTCTGAATTTGTTCTGAGAAATAGTATTGCCTCCATCAGATCCTGCATACATGACCTCACATCTGATCTCATTATTTCCAGGCTAGAGAATGGCCTCTCTACACAAACTTGAGTTGGGGGCAAATCGGTGACCACAGGGGCAACATATCTAACAATGTCAGGGTATAAAGGAATTGCCTCAGCCCCAGTCAGTTTTGATGAATGGTTGAACTCTTCTACTTCTTTGAAAGCAGGTGAAAAATGTTGCTGAAATCTGTTTGCCATGGGAGCAGAATCTTTTCCCCCTGGGGCAGCGCTTTGCCTGCTCCATGTCATCAATTACACTCCTCATGTGATAAGGCCTCTTGCTCTTACTCTTTGCACTGCATCAAACTAACTGGACCAACTAATTAGATATTTTGGGAGTCGGTACATTTTATGACGACTCCACCTTCTGCAAAATAGGCACCGACTCTGACTCCACAGCTCTGGTTCTCATAGAGAACTAGGGATTATGCCTCGTCCCTCCGTGCATACAATACAATCGTATTGTATGTGTGTGGAGATAAGTGACATGTCAATTATTCGCGGAGCATGTCTATGAGGCTGGCGGGTTGCCGGCCCCCCACGCTTCGGGAGTACGCACTGATCAGTGCGACTCCCAAATCACCCGGCATCTTGCGCCGCATGCTGTACACGCCGCAATTACGCCGTGTGAACATAGCTTAGGGCTGCAGTTACCGCGGTGTCTCAATGGTTGAACGGCCAGGATCAGGCGCTGTCATTCTGGTAGCTAGGGACGGGTGCTGACTGTTTAAAACAACCGGCATTCACTGCGTATGGAGAGGTATCAGCGTGTGTTTAGATGTACTGGTGTGTTTACATGTGCTAGGAGGTTAAACAAAATGAGTATTGCTGCTTTTATAAAACTCTTTTTAAAACATAGGGCGACATATATGAAGGAAGGCACGTCAAAGTGAATAGTCGAGTCTCGTTTTCAGTGTACAATGCGTCTGATGTATGAAAGTGGTTTTTGAGTGCTCATAAATGATGTGTACAGTTCATCGCGCCTCGTCTGTGTGTTTGATGCATTACGGAACTTAGGCGCATAAGTAATGCACCTAATATGTATAAAGGCTATAGATAGGCTGGAAATAAGAGAAGTCACTAGAATAGCATGTCAGTGAATAGAAACTATTGTACTGATCCTGCTTGGAGGACCACAGGTCCCAGCAATACCTGTGCTGTGCTGGCTCTTACTGTATGTAGAATGAAGGGTGAGAGCAGCAAAAATACATTTCAAATTTAATGTATTAAAAATTTAAAAATCTGAACAAAATCATCAGTGGGTTATTTAATGTAAAATTAGTTTAGATTCTATTACTTTTAAATGCATTTTATAGGAGATATTTCTATATTTTTTGATATTATATATTTTATATCAATTTTATATGATATAATTTTAAAGTTATATAATTTAATTTTATATAGTTTGATAATTATCATAAATTTATTTTTATTATTGCACTGGTGTAAGTTGAGAAATATTGGACATTTTTTTCCCTTACAGCAAATCAGGCTTCACTTCGACTCCTCAGGTTCAGGCAGAGCACATTTACATAGCTCTGCCTGTCCGAGCAGTAAAGCATCTAGTTTTGCTGAGCCACATTCATATATGTGTCTAATATCACGAGTGTGGTGCGACGCCCCCAGAACACCTCCTCATGTTAGGCACATTCGAAAGTGTCAAGTCTTACAAACAAGGCGCCTAACATATATGTTAGGCGCATTAGAAATCGTAGCCGCCTCAGTTAGGTGCATTGTATGCCAGAAAAGGGGTGAAAAACCATTTCATACATGTCACTCATAATCTTATTTTTCTTGCTTGGTGAACACTGTAACAAAACCAAAAATATCTAATTCCAGAACGGCATTTTTTTTTACTTGAACCACCTTCGCAAGGAAGTGTTATAAAAACTGATGTAAAAGCCTTACCTACCCCAAAAGAGTATTAATAGTAACTACACCTCAATCCACAATAAAAAAGCTCAGTGGATGCAAAAATAAAGAAGTCATTGGTCTCAAATTATAACAATGCAAAGTTTTTTTTAACATTTTTGGGGGACATGTATGAAAACTGTCTTGGTCTAAGACCTTATTTGTTGCCCATAGCAATCAATCAGATTGCCCTTCACATTTTTCCAGTGCACTGTATGAAATGAGAGGGGCGCTCTGATTGGTTTCTGTGGGCAATAAAGAAAGTCTTAGTCCAAGACAGTTTTCATATATGTGGCCCTTAAAAAAAGGTCAACGGAAAAATAAAAAAGTTCCGACTTTTGGAAGGTGGAGATAAAAAATACAAACAACTGCAGCTTCGGGAAAGTTTCAACATTAATACTGTAGGTGACTCACCAGGCAGATACTGGGTTTGGCTTGAGCTGCTATAGTCAGGGATCCCGCGATGATATACTGTAGAATAAAATAATCAAATTAATAATGAAACCTGAGAACATGGTGAAGAATTCAGTGATGTTGTGCCGTATAAGAGTATAGAGCTGCATATGGCGGCACACCGACAGCTCCAGGCCAACATCATGTTACATGACATGAGCTCTACAACATGATGGGGCTTATGGGGCCTCTAAGGCCACAGCTTAAACATATGCTCTGTCTGTCTGCATTAGGGCTTGTTCACACGACGTTTTCACTCCGTGTTACAAGCCATTTTTAGATCCGTCTCTTGGACCGACAGTACAGACCCAGAGAAATATCTAAAATAGTAGCAGTGATATTATCACTGCGTGCTATGAGTAACACGAAGCTGCGTTAACATGAGAGATTGCCGCTGCGTGTTTCCATGCAATTCTTTGCAAGACGGAGCCGAGCGGCGCTTTTGAAACACGCAGCGGCGATCTCTCATGTGAACGCCGCTGCATCTTTCTCATAGCCCGCAGTGATAATCTCACTGCTAATTGTTAGATGTGTCTCTGGGTCCGTCCTGTCGGTCCCAGAGACGGATCTAAAAAGGGCTTGTAACACGGAGTGAAAACGACATGTGAACAAGCCCTTAGATCAGTGGTCTTAAAACTGTGGCCTTCCAGCTGTTGGGAAACTACAACTCCCATCATGCCCACTGTTATAGATTATATAAATGCATGATGGGAGTTGTAGTTTCCCAACAGCTGGAGGGCCGCAGTTTGAAGACCACTGCCTTAGATCATAGAAAAAGTGTAAAAATGTTTCCTATTATTTGACTTCTTTACTTTTTACCTGCTTCAATATGCCCTGATAACACTTCCTGTATGTGCCCTGGGGACCTAGGGCAACATGTACGAGTGGGGCTGTGCAGTTTTCTGGTGTCCACAGCACTTTGTAATGCGCCTGAGATCGGGGGCGTGCGGGAGGCGTCGCACTACAACCGTATGAATCTACACATTTATAGCTTCAGTACGGCAAATCCAGGCACATTACTGCTGGAACAGGTAGAGAACTTTAAAAGTGGTTTACCTGAGCCGGAAGTGTCGCTTAGTAGCTCAAAAGCGCTAAATCTATGACCCACAGTAGAACAGGTTCATAGATTCAGGCACATTCTATGCTACTAATGTGCACAGAAAAAAAAAATTATGCCTGGGCGCCAAAAATTATACATGTCGCCCTTAGTGTTTTTACATGGACGTTGTTCTAAGTTCTAGGAGCAACATTTGTAATCAAAGTCAGAAGTCCAGTGCCTTCCACTTCCATGCTTCAATATTCCCATGACAACACTGCCTGTCTATTCCATGGAGATCTAGTGTTATCAAATTAGCCTTGTGTTGAGCACTGGCAGTCACATTTGTAATTGAAGTGAGAAACTCAGGGGAACATGTCAGAAAACTGTCCAGGTCTAAGACTTTTTTGTTGCCCATAGCAACCAATCAGCATTCTCCTTTATTGTCATTTTGTGCTCTGAAGAAATTAACGGGCAACCCTGATTGGTTGCTATGGGCAAAAATAAAAGTCTTAGACCAAGACAGTATTCAGACATGTCCCCCTCTGTGTCTAAAACTCTCCTGTTTCTATAATATGAATGAAAAGTTCCAGGACACCCTTTTATTTCACAAACTAAAGGGAAAATGATCTATCTGAATACTCCAGCAAGTAATGGGGGAGTGGGCCTATCATTAAGGCTATGTCAGGAACATGGCCGCCATCTTGAAAGACACCCTTTTGGATCAAGGGCAAGTTTTTCAAATTGAAGGTGGTCATGGAGCCTATCAGAGAAGACCAGAATTGTCTCAGACATTGATTACCACCATCAGATTTGCGATATCTCTTTTAGTTTAATAGTTATGAACACAGAGAGTTCTCACACGGGTGCATTGGGTCCAACGCCTTCAGCTCTGTGTTTAGCACCAGGGACAACACATTGAACACGTCAGATACCTATTGGTGTTGTTGTTGCAACTTTTTGTGTTGATAACTTTTGAACCACAAAAGATATTGAAAATATAATTGTGACAATGGATTTCCAAGACAATTCTGGTCTTCTCTATAGGCTACATGACCACCTTCCCATTGGAAAAACTTGTCATCGATCCAAAATGTTGGCTTTCAAGATGGCGACAGTGTTCCAGACATAGCCTAAGATCGAGGTTCCTCACCCATTACTTGCTGGTTTATTCAGATATGTAATTTACCATTTTGTTTTTGACAAAAAAGGGAGTCCCGGGACTTTTGACTCTCACTGTATTTCCCCATGACAACACTTCTTATCTATGCCAAGGAGATCTAGTGATGGTACATGTGCCAAGTACTAGCAGTTACATATTTAAATAAAGTGAGAGGTCAAGGGCATGTAAATACTGTAACGGTCAGCGGTAGTGGATCCTCTGGACCATCACAAGCGATGGTATAAGCCACGCCAGGGAGCGTAGTCTAAGTAGGTCTGGTTTTTACCAGAGCCCGCCGCAAAGCAGGATGGACTTGCTGCAGCGGATTGCTACCAGGTCACTACCCCTAACGTGACTTGCTTGCGGTGGCAGCCAGGTATTGCGGTATTGCGCGGTACAGAATCGTGAAGCAGGCTCGTAGTCGGGGACAGGCAGAAGGTCAGTGCAGGCGGCAATGGTTCGTAGTCGGGGACAGGCAGAAGGTCAGGACAGGCGGCAATGGTTCGTGGTCGAGGGACGGAGGCAGAAGTTACGGTACACAGTAGACAAACAAGATACTCAGGAACGCTTCCTCTCAAGGCACGGTTTACTATCGATTCGGCAAGGTGCTAGGGAAGAGGCAGGGCTTAAATAGGGTAAGCGCCCGGTGAAACCAATCACAGGCGCGCTGTCCCTTTAAATTTGCCAGGAGTACCGCGTGGCGGGAAGAGAACAGGAGTGTGGTGAGGTAAGTGGCTGTCAGAGCTGCGGGCGCGTCCGCAGCTGGGGACACTGCAGAGGAGCGGGTGTGTCTGCGATCCGACACGGGGGTCGCAGGGAGAACCGTAACAAATACTTCTATGCCCCCATGGCAACACTTCCTGTCTGTGCACTGGAGATTTAGAGTTATCACATTGGCATTGTTTTTAGTACTAGGAGTAATACATATCATTACAGTAAGAGGCCCAATGCCTGCAACTTCCTTTTTTTTAATTTGCCCATGGCCTGGAGCGCTGGTGTTTTCATATTACCACTGTGTTAAGTCCCACCACTTGTATTCATTCTTTTTGTCTGAGCTGTTTGGTTCACACAAGAATACAATCTAATGTAATTCAATAAATGCACAATAACATGCATTCTGTTTTCTGGACTTACAATGGTTGGAGCCCAGAATGGAATCCCGCTGGGTAATGAAACTGTAAATGTGGTAAAAAAACAGACCGATCCCAACAGCAGCTTGGAAGATGGCCGCCAAAATCAGCACAACCTAAAAAAATGGAAAATAGTTCAATGTTGTTGTTTGTGGCACCTGCTCTGGTGGCCAATCCCATTGTGTTACCAAAACCTCCCATCAATAAGCTGATGTCAGTGCACCTGAACCCCCCAAAGAAGCGGGAGAAGCAGGTCCCTACAGTGCCTCCGCAGGAGAAATGAAGCATTACATGATCACCATTGAAATCAATAAACTATCTTATTAATAACTTATTGTATAAACCTATAAAACGCTGTTATAGTCCACAGCGCTGCACAGAAATTGTAATTATTCATACTGGTCCATGTCCCCATTGGAACTCACAAGCTACATTGTGGGGGAACCCAGACAACACAAGAACATGGAGGGAGGATACAAAGTCCATGCAAACGTTATTTGGGGTACCCCTATGTAAGTGTTCAGGATATACTATGTTCACCATTCTAACATGGTAGAGTCCTGTTCCTACGATCATTTCCTACTTCTAACATCAGCAGCGTGCCACTGATGAAGGAATTCACACGGGGTGAGGTGGCTTGGTGGGTATATAAAGTGTGTGATAGGTTGTCTGAACACATATCCCTTGTTTCTGTCATGGGTAAAAGGGGAGATTTATCAGAGTTAGGATGATTATTGGCCTTTAGGCTAAGGATGGTAATACTTCTGAAACTCCTCACTTTGTGAACTGTTCACATGCTGCTGTGGTGAAAGTCTGTTGTGAGAAACTGCACCATTGTGAATGATTTTTGCGGCATTCTCTGGGCCACTCATCCATGTAAAAGACACTTTCATAGATGTGGGTATGAATCCATCCTTGCAGATCACGTACACCCATACACGGTGATTGACTTCCTTGGGGTGATTGGGATCTTTCAGCAAGACAATGTGACATGTCACACAGCTAGAAATGTTTGACATTGGTTAGAAGAGCTTGATCAAGACTTCCAAGTATTACCCTGGCCCCTAATTCCCAGGATTTGAGCCCCATTAAGCATCTGTGGGACCACTTTGATCATTGAACCATTGCACATCCCAAGGGGCAGCATTCACACAATTTTCTCCACTATACAAAGAACGTTAGATGTGTAATAAATGACAGCTTGACGAGAAAAGGGTTAATAATCTTCAAACACATAGAGCCTGCTCTGCTGAACACAACGCGCCAGGATAATTTGCAGGTGACAGCTGCCACCTGTTCATTGTGCTGTGTGGCGACAGCTGTCATATTACGTAATACAAGGAAATATATGTGTTAACTCTTTCATTACAATCCAATTGGTCTTGAAAAACCCATCGTGTCTTCATGTCAGAAACTAGCTACATTTTTCAGTAAAATAAATGTAACATTTGACACCATTTATTCACAATCTTCACAATGAGGGTTTGTTCACATGCGACGTGTACCTGTGCGTCTGGATGTCTGAACAGCGCTCCCATTGACTTTCACTTCTTTCTCCTGGCGCTAAGGACACGCCGGGGAATACACTGCAAAATCATAGCACTTATTAAGTGGCCTACTTCGGACATATTGCAGCACAATTCCGCACCAAAATATACCCCACAAATGCGCTGTGTGAACATACCCTAAGGGCCGGTTCACACGGCTTATTCAAGCTGTAATTGCGGGACGGATTTCGCCCGCAATTGCGGCTTGAATAAGGGGCGGTGCGGGGGCGGGTGGGGGCGCTGCCCGCCGGCCCCATAGACTTTCATTATCCACGGCAAGTATCCCGCCAGGATAATGAACATGTTACTTTCTATGAGAACTGTGGATTACCGTAATCGCTGGGACGGATTCCAGCCGTATTGCACCGCAGTACGGCGCGCAATATGGCTGCAATCCGTGCCCAAAATAAGCCGTGTGAACGTCCCCTTAGGCTACGTTTACCGTCGGATTTAATTTTTTTTACCGCGTGTTAAGCGCGGATTTTGTGGTTGGTTTTTGGATTTCAGTCGGCCCATTAATATTGAACTGTACTAAATTTGGTGTTTTCAAACATGGCAGATTAAAGAACATGTTCTACATTTTTTGATTTTGGATTTGAAACCCGACCTCAGAAAATCCGAGCTGTGTAGACTAACGCTCAGATTTTCTATTGAGTCCTATGGGGATGATTTACAGTCAGATTTTTGCGGATTCTAAATACCGAATCTGCCTAAAAATCTGATGGCAAATCCCTGCTGTGTAGACGTAGCCTAAGCTGCACATAAGCTGCACACTCTACTGAAATTGGTGCATGATTGGTACATCAGACAAGTGGTACATGTTTCTTTCAAAAAAATTTAAGAGGCTGGACGAGCCTTTAAGAAACAAAGACAATGAATTGGTATTGATTAGTCTAGAATATTTTATCTCATCTCTACAATTTGATCCATTGGTGATACCTGTGACTGGTTGCTACGGGTTAATGTAAAATGTATACAAAATCTGAGCACTCACCCCTAGAGCCTTGGGTTTGCCTTTTAGAAAGATTTGATAAAAGGTCGATGATTCTGTAATTTGTGGGATGACAGCCGCAAAACTCCACTGCGGAGCCACCGTGGGCACCTTCCACATCTGGGTGTCGGAGGGAGCATCAGGTCCTTGAAGAACTGGAGGAACTTGAAACTGTGGAGGACTGTAAGGTGGAGCACTAGGGGTTGCATCGTCGGCTCAGGCTTCATAGTTGTGAGTGTTGACTCCATTCACAGGTGACATAATGGAAGCTTAGTGGAAAGTAAAAAAACGAAGAAAAATAGAAAAACTGATACAAAACAATCCAGCACGAGAGAAATTCAATGACCTGAGCTATGTTCGAGGGATGTGATAACACAGTGCAGTCCTACAGTGATACGTCAGACGTTGTTTCGCTTCCGCTTAATTAACGTTAAATGTCTGAGCCCAGGAGATCTATTACCAGGGCACCAAAACAATTCACCAGCTGCACCTTTGCCGTCATGTGTGACTGTTTCATAGAAACCAGAAGAGAACGTTAACTCTTCCTACACTATATGTCTTCATTATTAGGGTACAGGATTTATAATGTGATTCTGTGACTGGGCAGATGCCAAATATACTCATGGTCTTTTCTGCACACTAGGGGAGATATGTATGAAAACGGTCTAGGTCTAAGAGCTCCCCTTTTACTTCTTCAGAGCACTATATGAAATGAAAGGGAAGCTCTGACTGGTTTCTGTGGGCAACATAGAAAATACTAGACCTAGACAGTTTTCATACATGTCCCCCTAGGTCTTAGGCCTTTGTGGTGTCATACAGCCGTAATTATGAACACAACATTTTAGGTGCCCCATGCTAAGGGTTACTGAGCTCTTTTCTGATTGCCTTTGCTGACCCCTGTTCACCACCAAAGTGCCTACAGTGGGCATGTAAGTATCAAAATCGCAGCAATGGAAGAAGGTGGTCTGGTCTGAGGAATCCCATTTTCCATCAATCTATGCGTCACTTACCCAGGGAACAATACATATAGAATGGAGGTGCCACTCCACAAAGCTCCATGAAATACATTGAAAAATTCTATTGTACTTCGGAGTTGAATTTTTTCAATAAGAACTTACTGAATCTAAAGAAAAAATATTACATAAAATTAGCAGGTACACACAAGATTCCTTAATTGTATACATGTAACGGGAGACGTGGTCTTCTTCATAACATATGTGGTGTCTCCAGAGACACCATATACAGGTATGTATGAAGAAGACCACATGTCTTCTATTACTCCAGGATACAACTAAACTAGCATGATGATTCAGGCACAATTACCTAATATTCCCCTGATGAAACCTTGAGAAGGTGAAAACATGTCGGGAGTACGGTATTAAACGTACCTATATGAGCTATGCCTATTGTTTTATTCCTAATGGTTCTTATCCTCTTTTTCTTCAATGCAATATTAGAATAGGTGTGAAATAGTTTATAGGATTGGGACGAGGTATTCTGGTGCCCTAGGAAAATAAGGCACATAGCACTCCCGAATGGAAAATACAGTACACTCCGTACCTCCTTGCGCCCCCTTCCTGCCTGTTATGAAGTCATCCCCTAGCCTGTCACCTACCCTCACTTACCTATTGTCCTGGCCCCACTAGGGGGAGATTGGTGGGGGTCACCATTTTCAAAGAGGTTTCTCTGCCTAGATTAAGGTGCAATAGCATAGGCGGCATGTTATCTTATCCCTTTCCCCACTGCTACTTGATATAATTAAGCCCCTCTAAAATGAGACCATTATTTCCTTATAGCTCTTTTGTATTGAGTTGTTCCATACATACCATTTAGGAATCTTGTCTAAATTTGTGTACTTGCTAATTGGATATGGAAGACAATCAAAATTGTATTTTTCATACAGCTTCATATTAGACAGAGACACATATCATTGTGAAAACTGGTGATATGAATGAAAAGCTTTTATTCTTTATTGATAATACCTTTTAATATTTATTAGTAAAATTTAAAGTGTTTTTTTTTACCATACCTTATCACTGAGTCACTGGCAGATTTTCATCCTTTGTCTTCTCAGGATGTGGGTGGTTCTATAGAAGTGATTAGCATATTTAGCTCCTGTATAACAAGCTGAGACATTTAAAAGATGTAGGTGCAGGGGATTTAATCTTCAGTAAACAAAGCTACAAGTGCTCCGAGGAGTGAAAAAAATTGCTTATTGCAAAAGCTAATCTTATTAGAGATAATTAGTCTGCTCTGAGAGTGTCTTTCGTCCAAGATGACGTCTCTCCCTGCTCTCTTTCTAATCAGGAAGGAAGATTATGGACAACCCCAAAGAAAGCTGTGTGCACATATAGCAAAAAAAAAAAACCTCTTCTATCTTGTGACCAAGGTTAAATCAAAAGAGCAATGTATTTAGAAAAAGTCTTCAATTACTTGTTGCTACATGTTGAAAGCTAATCTTTGTAGTGAGAAAACTCCTTTAATCCCTTAATGACCCTGAACATATGAGTACGTCCCAGGGTCGTTAAGGGGCTTTGTAGGGGGATCGCGGCACGATCCCGCTACACAGTCAGCGGGTGTTAGCTGCTAATTGCAGCTAACACTTGCCTGTTTCAGCGCGCGAAACTGCCGCCACCCCACACTGTTTAACCCCTTAGATGCCACGGCAAACATGGCCGCATTGTCTAAATGAATGAGAAATAGCACCGTTCTTCACTCCGATCGGAGCACCGGCTGCGAAACTGAAGGTTTCCATCACTGCCATGTTTTTTGTTTTACTACATCCTGCCCCAGACAGGAAGTAGTGAAACTGCCATATTGGTACACCCTAATGTATTGTCTGCACCAGGCATCCTCAAACTGCGACCCTCCAGCTGTTGGGAAACTCCCATCATGCCCACTGTTATAGATTATATAAATGCATGATGGGAGTTTCCCAACAGTTGGAGGGCCGCAGTTTGAGGATGCCTGGTCTACACAATACATTAGGTTGTAGAAACGATCGTGCCCCATAGTGGTAAAGCGCCCTAGGGAGACTCAAAGTTAAAAAATGTTTTAATGTGTAAAAAAAAAAATTAAAATTTCAAATCACCCTCTTTTGCCATTTCACAAGTAAAAAAATAAAATAATAAAAAATGTACACAAATTTGTTGTCGCCGCGTCTGAAAAAGTCCAATCTATTAAAATATAACATCAATTATCCCGTATACTGAACACCGTAGAAAAAAAAATTCCAAACGCCAAAATTGCAGTTTTTTGATCTTTTTACATCCTCTAAAAATTGGAATAAAACTGATAAAAAAGGCAGCATGTATTTCAAACTGGTACCAATAAAAAGTACACATAAGCCCGCAAAAATGCCCCTCATTTAAGTCTATAGATATTAGTACAAAAAAGTTATTGGTCGCAGAAAATGGCACAAGGGCGCAAACTTCAATAGTCAAAAATGTTTGGAATTGTTTTACGGTACCAAAACATAATGGAAACCGTACATGTTTGGTATTGCCGGATGCATATCAACCTGTAGAATACAGAGAACACATCATGTTTACTGGAGAGTAAACGCCCTCCCTCTCCCCTCCCCCGCAAACATGGTGTAAGTAAGTACGATTTTCCATAGAGGTCTGTGATAAAGTTTGACAGATGGTTTACAGACGGCTTTCAAAACCGAAAATCGTCTGTAAAGCCGGCTGAAAAACCTGACACGGGGACAAGCCCTTATACTGACTCTCATCTGTCATTCAAATTACAAAGTGCCACCAGTATATACAGTCATCAGCCATAATATTAAACACAATGTTTGATGACTGTATATACTGGTGGCACTATATAATTTGAATGACAAAGAAGAGTCAGTCAGTATAAGGCAGCAACTTGCTATCCAGTAGTAGTAATATTAATAGTGTGTGATAACGTTTTTTAAAGGTCACATATATTGGTAATATTTAATAGTGCAAGAGGGGACAGGCACAATGGATTCCTGGTATAAACATAGTTTAGGGGCCCTGTGTAATCTTGCTATGGACTCCGGTCTTCTCCATGTATGCCCAAATACATGACTTACATATCAAGTTCACATCTTTTCAGCTCAACCTCTAGGTCTATGATGATGCTTAGATGCAGGCTCAGACTGGCCCACAGGGAAACAGGGTAAACTCCCGGTAGGCCCCTGAGCATGGCCAACCTGGAGTTTCTTATAAACTGCATACACATTCTTGAGAGAGGCTGTTAAATATATTTGATATGTTTATAATTCACTATGCAGTGCAGGGTTAAACTCATTCTAAACACACACACACACACACACACAACACACACACACACCACACAACAACAACACACACAACACACACACACACACACACACACACACAACACACACACACACACACACACACACACACACACACACACACACACCACCACACACAGTTATTTTTGTACGTACTGTGGGGGTTAGCGTCACAAACCGGTAGGCAGCATGGGCTTCAACAGACAGAGACAGTGACACGTTTAAAAAAAGTCCAAGTCCAGGCGCTGCCTGGGTTTATTTGCAGGAGAACACAAAAACTCAGGGCCTTAAAGTTCAGGCCAAAATACAAACAAAATATCTGCTCATCTGAGCACTACCTAGACAGAACTCTCCTATCTGTCTTACACCGTTTAGACGGTCTCGGCGTGGGTTCCCTCTTAGCAGCAGAGGTCCACAGGAAGAACAAACACAAGCCTGCAGACCCAGGCTTTATAGGCCTAATACCAGCCTCACCTGGGGCGTGGGAGTGGCCACCCACCCTGCTCTTTGACCACTCCAGGAAAAGCCGACCCAGACTAAACGGACTGGAACTGCTATACCAACACTGTGTCAGTAACATAGTGTTACTGACACCTAAGCTGTTGGCCTTCCTTCACCGAGCCCAGGCCTCTTGGTGACACACAGCGGTCCAGAGGCTTTCTAAACGCCACATAAGACAGTACCCTATGGGAAAAATACCTTCCCTCTGCGACATTGCCTGTCACCTTCTCACATACCCTCCCCCTCTGTTCGAGCCTGTGGGGTCGGACACATTTGGCCACCTTGTAACCTCCCTGCTCTGTGCTCCACTGTAAATTTGAAATTTTGTAAGGTAAGGAACCACCTTGTGACCCTTGCGTTCCTTTCCTTCGCCTGACACATCCAAGTTAACGGAGAGTGATCCGTGATTAATCAGAAGTGTCGGCCCAATAAGTAATATTTAAGGGACTCGAGGGCCCATTTAATGGCCAAGCACTCTCGCTCAACGATGCTGTAGTTTTTCTTAGCAGGGGTGAGCTTCCTACTTAGGTAGGTGACAGGATGCTCCTCTCCGTCTATCTCCTGGGAAAGCACTGCACCCAGCCCCACATCAGATGCATCCGTCTGCACAATGAACTCATTTTTAAAGTTGGGAGTTATTAGTACTGGCGTGTCACAGAGAGCCAGCTTTAACACCTGGAACGCCCTCTCTGCTGCCTCTAGGAGTTCCCAGTGACCTAATAACGGAACTCATATGGTCCCGTGTCAGGATCCGTCTCAGAGGTGCCCCATATAACTAGCACAAGATTCTAAATAAATCTGCCGATTGGTAGTTAACAGCCGCAATCATAAAACCTATGAAAGCAGCCCTCACCCCCCCTCCCCCCCCCCCCAAACAAAAAAACCATGAGAGCCTTTTTGTATGTGGGTCCTGTTGGCCCTTCTCCTGTACATAGCGTTGATACAGCTCCTGTTGATTATGGGTGGTTTTATAATGCCTCTGCCGATGACATATCCAAGTACAGAGCTTTCCTCCAAACCTAAAGAGTCGCCACTTCTTAGGATTCGCAGCTATAGCCCTGCTATCCTCTCAGGGAATTAAGCACTTGCGCCTGTACCTTGGGTAGGTGGCTGTCCCAGTCCTCGCTAAATATAATGATGTCATCCAGGTATGCTGACGCATACCGACGATGGGGCTTGAGAATAATATCCATCAACCGCTGAAAGGTTGAGGGAGCCCCATGCAAACCAAAAGGTAAGCAGTTATACTGGTACAGGCCGTCCGGTGTGGCAAAGGCTGTCTTTTCTTTGGCTCGATCAGTAAGGGGAACCTGCCAGTAGCCCTTAGTTAGGTCTAGGGTGGAGAAATACCTGGCATGACCTAGCCTCTCAATTAGCTCATCTACCCTTGGCATGGGGTAGGCGTCAAATTTTGACACTTCGTTAAGCTTCCGAAAGTCATTGCAGAAGCGTATAGAGCCATCGGGTTTTGGTATCAGCACAACTGGGCTGGACCACTCGCTTCTGGACTCCTCAATAACCCCGAGATCCAACATTTTCTGGACTTCCTCGGATATAGCTCGTCTGCGAGCTTCTGGGACCCGGTACGGTTTCAACTGAACTTTCACCCCTGGATCCGTTACAATGTCATGTTTGATGACATTCGTACGTCCTGGTAGTTCTGAAAATATATCAGAATTGCGTTGCACAAACTCCCTGGTCTCCTGTTTCTGGGACTTGGACAGAGATTCTGACACACACACCTCGGGAACGACACTACAGGGAGCGCTAACCGCAGCCAGGGTCTCTCAATCCTTCCATGGCTTAATTAGGTTTACGTGGTACAGTTGTTCGGGTTTACGTCTACCGGGCTGGGACACTTTATAGTTTACCTCTCCCACCTTTTCGATTATTTCATAAGGGCCCTGCCATTTTGCAAGAAACCTACTTTCTAGCGTGGGCACCAACACTAATACCCGATCCCCGGGGTTGAAGTTCCTCACTTTGGCGAACCGGTTATAGACCCTGCTTTGGGCCTCTTGTGCCTGCTGTAGATGTTCCCTTACAATGGGCATAACCGCAGCAATTCATTCCTGCATTAGGGAGATGTGCTCAATAACTTCTTCTGTAAAGGGGTGGACTCGTGCTCCCAAGTCTCCTTGGCTATATCCTGGAGGCCCCAAGGACGTCTACCATAGACCAACTCAAATGGGGAGAACCCCGTTGACTACTGTGGGACCTCACGCACATAAAACATTAGATATGGCAGCAGAACGTCCCAGTCCTTCCCATCCTTACTGACCACTCTCTTAAGCATATTTTTTAGTGTCTTGTTGAACCTCTCAACAAGGCCATCGGTCTGTGGGTGGTATACCGACGTACGCAAGTGCTTGATGCAAAATAGCTTACACAATTCCTTCATGACCTTTGACATAAAGGGAGTTCCTTGGTCCGTAACAATTTCCTTTGGTATACCCGTACGGGAAAACATCTGAAATAGTTCCTTTGCAATACCTTTGGACGAGGTATTTTGCAAAGGAACTGCCTCTGGGTAACGCATGTCGTAGTCTAACACCACCAAAATGTATTGATGACCCCTTGAGGACTTTACTAGGGGCCCGACCAGATCCATGATAGGTAATGGTACAAGGGGAGTACGGTAATGTGGCATTGGAGCGGTTAACTGACACTCTGGGCAAGTCTCACAGTACCGTTTCATCTCAACGTGGATCCCTGGCCAAAAAAACTGTTGGAGGATGCGCTCCTTGGTTTTTTCGGTTCCTAAGTGACCCCCTAGCACGTGCTTGTGCACAAGGTCCAAGACCATTCGTCGATAGGGCTGGGGTACCACCAGCTGTTCCACAACCTCCCCCCGGACCTTGTCGACTTGGTATAGCAGCTCTTGGTTAACTGCCATGTGGGGAAACTCTGTATCGGCCCCTGGGTATTGGGGCTCCCCATCCACCACCTTAACATTTTCTCTGGCCCTCACTAAGGTGGGGTCTCTAAGCTGGGCGGTTCCGAAATTATCACGGGAGACCTCCAGGTCAGGCATAGCAGCCTCCTCTTCCTGGTCGCCAGTCTCTCCTGTGAGCACCTCTAGGGGAAAGTTGTCACCACTCTCTGGGGTCACCCCAACTGCCTGAACCGAAGCCTCTGGGTCAAAGGGTTCAGGATCAACCACAGACACAGCAATATCATGAACAACTTTAGACGTTACCGGATGGTGCCATAAGTCCCAAAATAAGGGAAAGTCTCTTCCCAGGATCGCTGTGTGCATTAGGGCCCTTCATGGGAGATGACCCCACAAGGAGTCTCTAGTTTTACTACAGCGGTAGTGTACTCCTTGGTGTCCCCATGGACGCATAGCACCCCTATTACGCGTCCAGTGAGGGATGTGGGGTTAATCAAGCTGGCATGCACCAGGGTGACCAGGCTCCCGGAGTCCAACAGAGCAGTTATGGGGTAGCCGTTGACCTTAATGTTACACAGGTGCTGACCAGTCTCTGAGGCAATCTCTGCGGAACACACGGGCCGTGCGAACAGTGACCACCGCCTAGCTGTCACACTCCATGGGCTCTGCGGTGAGAGGACAGTTTGCAGCCACATGTCCAGGTCCATGACATCGCCAACATAGTTGCGGCCCTGGTCTCCCTGAGACTCTGCCCTGGCGTGGACTGTCCATCTGGGAGATTTCCTTTCCTCCATTGGGCTCCCCTCGGCGCTACCACCCTTTGGGACACTCCTCACCCCCCTGGGATATGGGACAGTCTTACCGGAGACTCCGGACGATTTTCTGTTCCCGGGGTTGGAGCGTCCAGGAGGTACATCCTGTAGCAAGTCCTCCGTAGCCTTGTACCTCTCAACGAGGTTTACGAGGTGCTCGGCATCCTTGGGGTCACCTTGTCCAACCCAGCGCTGAATCTCAGGAGGCAGGCAGCGGATAAACTTGTCGAGGACCACCTTTTCTACCATCTGGGCTGGCGTAGACTCCTCCGGCTGTAGCCATTTTTTCACCAGGTGGACCAGGTTGTACATCTGGGAGCGCGCTGGTAGCCGTTCAGAATAAGTCCAGTTATGTACTCGACGGGCCCGCACAGTGGTGGTCACCCCCAAGCGGGCTAGAATCTCGCTCTTTAACTTAGCGTAGTCCTGAGCATCCTGCTCGCCGAGGTCAAAGTACGCTTTCTGGGGCTCCCCAGTTAGAAAGGGCGCCACTACCTCGGCCCACTGAGCCACTGGTAACTTCTCCTGCTCCGCTACCCTCTCGAAGACTCGGAGATAGGCCTCAACATTGTCGGTGAGCGTCATCTTCTGCATGGAAGACTGAACCGCGGCGCGGGTGGCGGGAATAGAACTTGGTGTCCTCTGTACACTTTGCGCCACTGCCAGGACTTGCTCTTGGAGCTGCTTGTTGATATGTTGCTGCTCTTGAAGGGCGAGGTGGTTAGCCTCTATCAGCAGGGCATTGGTCTCCGCCTGGGCTCTCATAGCCTCGTCATGCACCTTTTGTTGATTTGCAGTCATTAACTGTAGTGCAGGCCTGTCAGCTGCCCACAGAATACGGTAACTCCCGTAGGCCCTGACTTGTGCCAAACTGTGAGTTTCTTATAACCTGCATACATTCAGAGACTGTTCCAATATATTTGATATGTTTATAATTCACTAGCAGTGCAAGGTTTAACTCATTTTAACGACACACACACACCACACTCACACAACACGCACACACTTTCACACACTTACACACCACACACAGTTATTTTTGAACCTACTGTGGGGGTTAGCGTCATGAACTGTTAGGCAGCATGGGTTTCAACGGACAGAGACAGTGACACATTGTAAAAAGTCCAAGTCCAGGCGCTGCCTGGGTTTATTTGAAGGAGAAAACAAAAACTCAGGGCCTTAAAGTTCAGGCCAAAATACAAAAAAATATCTGCTCATCTGCTCACTACCTAGACAGAACTCTCCTATCTGTCTTACACCGTTTAGACGGTCTCAGCGTGGGTTCCCTCTTAGCAGCAGAGGTCCACAGGAAGAACAAACACAAGCCTGCAGACCCAGGCTTTATAGGCCTAAATACCAGCCTCACCTGGGCGTGGAGTGGCCACCCACCCTGCTCTCTGACCACTCCAGGAAAAGCCGACCCAGACTAAGCGGACTGGAACCGCTATACTAACACTCTGTCAGTAACATAGTGTTACTGACACCTAAGCTGTTGGACTTCCTTCACCGAGCCCAGGCCTCTTGGTGACACGCATCGGTCCAGAGGCTTCCTAACGCCACATGAGACAGTACCACAGGGAAAAAATACCTTCCCTCGGCTACACCGCCTGTCACCTTCTCACATACCCTCCCCCTCTGTTGGAGCCTGTGGGGTCGGACACATTTGGCCACCATAGGGAACTGGTTAAAGCTGGTGTAGATATTTTGGGCAGTGTTGCAAATATGTTCATCACTGTTAGCGAGCTAAAAGTGCATGTCCATACTAAAAAGTATATAAAAAGGGGTATGTAGGAACAAGTGGGGGTGTAACCCAGGGGCTGAGCCAAGGAACCTTACAAAGGACTGCCAACATGAGGGTGCCATGAGGATGAGGCCATATTCTGAAAGAGGGCAAAGGGTTCCATCAACACTTTACACACACTCAAGGGAATTAACCCCTTAACCCCTCCAAAGAAAAAAATTACTCTTCATTTTTCTCCTCCCCGCCTTCCAAAAGCCATACCTTTTTATTTTTCCATCTACATAGAAGCACGAGGGTTTTTATTTTGCAGGACAAGATGTACTTTCTATTGGTGTTTTGCATATTACCATAGAATATACTGGAAAACCGCAAACAATTCTAATGTGAAAAAAGAAAACCTATTTGCGCCATGTTTGCGGGTTCTTGCTTTTACAGCGTTCAATCTTCAGTAAAAATGATGTATTACTTGTATTCTAAAAGTTGATACGAATCCGGCATTACCTAATATGTAGGGTTTTCATTATGTTTTGGTACTGTAAAAAAAACCTCTAAACATTTTCTAGTTTGGAAATTAGCACAGCAGGAAGTAGTAAAAAAGAAAAATCGTGGCAATGGAAGCTGTCATGTCCCATGACTTCATGGTTCATATTCAGTATTGTAATTTCTATTACTGCTTTACATTGTTCTTAAGTTTGTCCCTCTCATCTTCCTGTATGTGTGCTCTGAGGTATTCAGCTCCTCCCTCCTTCTAGCATTCTCCATCTTTCTGTCTCACTCAAGCACTGTATCCTCATTCTCTGCACCAGCTCTGTAAAGTTATCATCTTTTCACCTACTACTTTGGTGTAAACTACAAGATTCAGCCTGGAATAAACTCCTGTTGGTTCTTCATACACGCCGGAGCAGTTGAGTTGACACTGTCTGACAAGATTACTGAAGTAAGTTTACAGTTTAATACAGACTTCCATTACTACATGGGCCTGATGAACTTCACACTTGCTGTCAGCGTAGTGGAGTCAGAATAGAAGCCTTCTCTAGGCTTCCCGCTGCCATCTTAACCGATCAGGAGCCCGCGATTTTGCCATGGACACCCTGATAGAAATGAGGAATGGTGCACAATACCGTTTCTCATTTATTCAGACGCCGCAGCCATCTTAGCAGCGGCGTCAAAGGGGTTAAACTGCACAGGATAGCGATGAATACATCCTCTGTTGTAACCATCCAGTGTTAGCTCCTTACCACTCAAGGAGATGGGTTCTGTGTCTCAAAGAGGAATGTGCTTTTGTTTGATATGTGCATGTCAACCCAATAACAAAGGCAAAAGACCTTGTGAAGATTGTGTCATTATCCACAGTAAAACGAGTACTGTATCAACATGGGCTGAAAGGAAGAAGCCATTACTCTAAAAGAAACATATAAAAGCCAGATTAATGCTTGTAAATGCACACAGGAACAAAGACCTACATTTTTAGACATGTCCTGTTTTCTGACGAAACTAAAATTGAACTGTTTGGCCATAATGACCATTGCTAAGTTTCGAGAAAAAAAGGGAAAGTTTGGAATCCTGAATGTGAAACACGGGGGTGGCAGCATCAGGTTGTGGGGTTGTTTTGCTGCAGGCGGGACTGGTGCACTTCACAAAATAGATGGCATCATGAGGAAATAAGATTATGTGGCAATACTGAAGCTACATCTCAAGACATCAGCCAGGAAGATAAAGCTTGGGCAGAAATGGGTGTTCCAAATGGGCAATGACCCGAAGCATACTGCCAAACTGGTTACAAAGTGGCTTAAGGATAACCAAGTCGGTGTTTTGGAGTGGCAATCACAAAGCCTTGATCTCAATCCTAAATTTATGGGCAAACCTGAAAAGGCAGGTGCGAGCAAGGCGACCTACAACCATGGCTCAGATACACCAGTTCTGTCAGGAGGAATAGGCCAGAATTCCTACCAACTATTGTGAGAAGCTTGTGGAAGGATCCAAAATGTTTGACCTGTCTTACAGTTTAAGGGCAATGCTACCAAATACTAATGAAATGTATGTAAACGTTTGACTTTGCAGAAAGTAATAAAAATGCTTTAAAAATTCTCTCATTATTCTGGCATTTGGCAAATATAAATAATGTTGGTTCCTAATTGACCTAAAACAGGGAAGGTTTATTCTGATTTCATGTCAGATAGTGAGAAAAACATGCAGATGGGGCTTTTTATATAGCGTATTTAAACTTGTGGTTTCAAATGAATATTTGCTATATTTTATGTTTCTGTAACTTTTGTAACTTAACTTTATTGAAGAATGTAATAAATCTCCATCTTTTTTCTAAGAAGTTGTTGTGAGTCCTAATATAACATTTATTCTGATGAACCTAGATTAATATTTTATAAGCCACAATATTTTAAGAACCTTAACACATGCTCACCTAATCTTTATTTATCATATCACTAACAAAAGCATTATTTTTTACAAAGACAGAAAGGCAGAGAGGAGGAAGCAAAGAGGCATGTAGAGTAGCTATAGGGTGGGCCCCGGAATCAACCCCACAGGGAGGTTGTCGAAATCAACTCTACAGGTGGGCCCCAGAATTAACCCCACAGGTGGGCACCAGAAGCAACCCCGCAGACAGACCCCCAGAATCAACTCCACAGATGAGCACCAGAATCAACTCCACAGGTGGGCACCGGAATCAACTCCACAGGTGGGCACCGGAATCAACTCCACAGACCGAACCCCAGAATCAACTCCACAGATGGGCCCCCGAATCAACTCCACTGATGGGCACCGGAGTTAACTCCATAGATCGTCACCGGAATCAAGTCCACAGGTGGGCACCTGAATCAACTACATAGACGGAACCCCAGAATCAACTCCTCAGATGTGCACTGGAATCAACTCCACAGGTGGGCCCCCAGAATCAATTCCACAGATGGGCCCCAGAATCAACTCCACAGGTGGGCACCTGAATCAAATACATAGACGGAACCCCAGAATCAACTCCACAGATGGGCACTGGAATCAACTCCACAGGTGAGCCCCCAGAATCAATTCCACAGATGGGCCCCAGAATCAACTGCACAGGTGGGAACTGGAATTAACTCCATAGGTGGGCCCCCAGAATCAACTCCACAGGTGGGCCCCCAAAATAAGATTCCAGTTTTGAATCCTAGGCACCAACGCTATGTGTCAGAGTTACAGGGATACAGGACTCTCAAGAGATTCTTATCTGATTCATAGTCATTCACATCAAGATGTGCTCAGTTGCTCACTTCACAGTGCTTGTTTGTATGTGCCCACAAACCTTTGCTTAACATTTTTTGTTGGAGCTCCAACAGATGTAACTTAAAGCTTCTGGACCTCAGTCACTTTCTATGTGCTGTAACGGTCTGGTAGTGGATCCACTGGACCCCCGCAGGCGATGGTGGAAGCCCACGCCAGGGAGCGGAAACTAATTAGGTCCCGTTATTCACCAGAGCCCGCCGCAAAGCGGGATGGACTTGCTGCGGCGGGAGTCTACCAGGTCGCTTCCACTGGCGGGACTTGCCTGCGGTGGCGGCCAAGGTTAGGCGAGGTACAGATTCGTCAGGCAGGCTCGTAGTCGGGGACAGGCAGGAGGTCAGGACAGGTGGCTCTGGTTCGTAGACGTGGACAGGCAGGAGGTCAGGACAGGCGGCAAGATTCGTGGTCTGTAAACGTGAGCAATGGGTACGGTACACGGGTAGGCAAGACAAGGCTTTCTGGAACGCTTTCTCCAAAGGCATGAACACTAAGGATCCGGCAAAGCTGCCAGGAAGAGGCCGGACTTAAATAGGAACAGTGCCCGGCAATGACCAATTACCGGTGCACTGTCCCTTTAAATTTCACACTGCCAGCACGCGCGCGCGCTGCGGGACAGAGACGGACAGAGCAGGAGCGTGGCTGGGTAAGTGAATGCCGGCACAGACAGGGGGGTGAGCGGACCCCAGACCCGACATGCGGGATGGAGCGCCGTTCGGCGTTGGAGCACGGATGCGCCTGCTACCCGGGACGGGGGTCGCAAGGGCATCCGTGACATGTGCCATTTATCAAACTTGAATAAGACTTTTGAGATATTATTTTGAAAATATTAATGGAGACGGGTGGTAGATGTGTATTCGTATTCAGAAACACCTGTTGCCTCCACTTCTAAATTTTGTTGCAGGTTGGCTTCATGTTTCTGCCACTAGATTGTATGAAGCAGTGAAAATATTCTTTTCTGCTATGTATTTTGAGTTGAAGACCTGGAGAAGGAGCTAGTTGGGAAAGGGGAGAAGTTCAACTACAGATCTCAAGGTTAATTAGGCTCATTATGCGCCATCTGGGAGAGCTCTTTAACAAAGGTTAAAGGTGAGCTCTTCAGAGAGGGAAGCCTGGAGAAGAATACTATAGGTACTGCGTACCTGTGGAATTCAGGAGAAGAGGATACTGGTATAAATGCTACTGCTTGTGGTGCTGGATAGTAGGCTCAGGTCATGGTTAGTGAGGGATATTAATATTTAGTTAGAGGATAGACAGACTAGGGTTTATATTGTGTATATTGTACACTGACCTGTTACTGTATGGTGAATGAAGAATAAAGCTGACTGAGGTCAGTTTAAATCCCCAACTTTT